>JAJOOS010006896.1:0-55003 GCA_029582725.1 Solanum chiquidenum
CATACATTTTCAATGGAGCTCTGTTTTTTGAGCATCAGCTGTTTGAGTTGGGTTGAAAGAGAAGTACTAACTTTTTCACAGAGCCAAATTTTCTCTTTTACATTCATATGTATGATTTTATGATAAAATCTCTTATAGGAAATAAGATTCTACATGGTGTGTCCAGCTTCAGGACGGCAGGTGAGTTGACGACACTGAGACAACCTGATTATTAGCTAATAGAAAGTTCAGTTCATGAATTTTGCATTGAAAATTATGTTTCACTATGTGAAGTCAATGCAGCTACAACTAGAAAAGTTTCACATGTTTTCAGCAGCTTCATTGCTGAAAGTCGACATGAAAAAAAACTCAAAATGTATTTTGGAGGGATCCAACAGGAAACTATGCAAGATATACTTAATGTACTAGGATTTGAGAAAGGAGACCTACCATTCAAATATTTAGGGGTGCGACTATATATCTTCCAAAAGACTTACAGTAATGCAATGTAAGCCTTCGGTTGAGAAGATAACAGCTCGAGTTACAAACTGGATGGCTAGGGGATTATCTTATGGAGGGAGACTTCACCTATTTGGAGTGCAGGTCTACTGGTCGCAACTATTCCTAATCCCTCAGAAGGTGATTAAAATGATTGAAGCAGTTACCTATGGACAGGGTCACTTGTGATTACAAAAAGAGCACTAGTTGCATGGGAAAAGATTTGTTTGCCAAAAGGAGCTGGTGGTCTCAACGTCATACAAATGAAAGTGTGGAACAAGGCTGCTTTATGTAAACTTTTGTGGGCGCTATGCCAGAATAAACGGAAGTTATGGATTACCTGAGTTCATACATATTACATAAAGAAGCAAAGATTAGACAACATGAAAATTCCTTATCCAGCTTCTTGGATGGTTAGGAAGATTCTTAACATGAGGAAATATTGGGGACAACAAGAGATCAGGTAGTTCAGACTTCAGAGGGGTAAATTTCAGATCACTAGAGCTTATAAAAACCTGAGAGGATACATCGGTAATGTAGCGTGGATGAACGTAACATGTTATAATATGACTGAACCTAAACATATGTTCATACTGGTGGCTGATATTACATGAAAAGGTACGAACCAAAGACAAACTACTGCAATGGAGAATGACAGTGGATAACAAGTGTGTATTTTGTCCAACTATGCCTGAAACTAATGACCATCTGTTTTTTGAATGTGGAGTCACAAGGGGACTATGGCACAAAGTGCTTAGCTGGATGCACTGGTCCTACAATGGAGCAACATGGCAGGAAGTTTGGAGTTGGGTTGCTAAATAATTGAAGGGGAGAAGTGCAGGAAGTAGTTAATAGTAGTAGTAGTAGTATATGAGGAGGAAATTATTGGTCAATTAACTTATTGAGAACTCTGAGGTCTCAAGTTCAAAACTCAATGGAGGCAAAAACACCTAGGTGATTCTTCTCATCTACCCGAACCTTGGTGGACACAGTTACCCTAGTACTTGTTGCAGGTAGGAGGTGGCATGTATCCCGTGAAATTAATTGAGGTGCGCAAAAGCTGCCCACGGTCATTTAAATTTTTTTTTATAAGCAATGGTTAGGAAAGATGATAAATGGGACAGGCAGTACTCTAGCATCATATCTTCTGCCATGGATTCTTTATATCAAGAAATGTCATCCTCAAATTCCAAAATATGGTATTTTAGGAATTATCTTAATAATCTAATCCAGGGTAAGAGGAAAAACATTTGTGTAGCTTACATTAAATTTTCAATGACATGCTTGCATCAACAGCTTAACTTAAATTTCTACTTTTAGCCTAAAATTGTGGTAATTATTTCTTTCAGTGTAAACTGATCATATCCCACAAATTCTTTGAAAATCACGCCATTCACCAGTTAAGAAATCTTTGAAAGACTGAATCTTTCAACTAAAATTTTCTACTTTTAGCCTAACTTTTTGGTAATCAAGTGAAAATAATTATAACGTTCTATATTATGAAAATTATGCATTACTTACAAGTGCCATGCATTTTATTGTTTTGAAATGTGTATTGTGTCAAGTGAACTAATAATGAGGCAGAATCAGCTAAATCAACTAATTGCTAATATAAGTTTATCTTTTCTACTTGAACGTTTCACAAATTTCAGGATCGTATTTGCAATTTATTTACATACTCGAACAAATAGAAATTTGAGGGGTACTGCAAATTCTTTGCATGTTTCTTTCGTACACTTACAGATACAAATTCATCAAAGATCATTCTATGATTTCATTGTCAAACTTACTAGGTCTTCTTTTTCATACACTGCACTTCTTTGAACAAATTTGCATGAAAGCCTACAAGACAACGTTGACAATATATGGAGTGGATCCAGAAAAAATTTATGAGCCACAAGTGCACGAAAGCTACATGGTATTTGTTGCCAGTGGGAGGTGGCAGGTATCCCGTGGAATTAGTCGAGGTACGTGAAAACTGGTCAGGACACCATGGTCATCAACAAACAAACAAAAAAAGTTGGGACTTTTTTGGAACATAGAAAGCATATTTTTTTAAACAGTGTATAACCGGGAAGTTTATTGGAGTTTATTTGCTTCTTGAAAAATGTAATAGGAAAATAACTATAATTAATGATAAGAGTAAATTTGAAACTAAGTGTAAAATTATTTATTGATTTCATAAAATGGACAAGTGTTGTTGGACTTGAACATCTCAAAATAGTATAGTGGACAAATATTGTTGGGCAGAAGGAGTATTTATTTAAATTCTTTTTGGGAAATCTCATAGAACACAATTAAAACAAGTTTGAAACTATCCTCCTTAGTATGTTACCTCTTTTTGTAAAACTATTGAAATTATCCTCCTTAGTATGTTACCTCTTTTTGTAAAACTATGTTGGGGTAAAAGCATAGTTGTGATTAGAGAGCCAATCTATGTCTGCATGTGCAAATCCGAATAAAGATGTTAGGAATTTGAATGGAAGCAAATTGCTACAGTACAGCAAGCCCCCGACCACTCCTTATATGGATGGAGTGAATTTCAAATGATCACGAGAAAGTTTTTTTCTTTGTTTTATGATTCAAAAGTCAATCAACTATAGGTATTTCACTCGCAAAGTCATTCATTCACTTCTGTTCGATTTGATAAAGGGAGAAAACTGCAACTTGTAAGTGTATCCTCTATGAAAGATGCCTGGAGAAATGGCTAGCTTGTTCTCTTTGAAGGAGTGATTATATCAGACGAAGTGAAAAAAGCGTGGAAAATTAGAAGAAGGGAAAAAGAGATTATAGCTTTAAGAAATAGCTACATCTTCTCTTGCTATCTGGTTTGAAAAGAGGGTATTGATGTTTTTCGGGTCCAAAACTAGTGCATTATTAGAGGACCCAACACAAGTGTGGCAGCATTTTGGAGAGTGAGAAACATAGACTGCCACAATAGTTTCCAACTTTTTTTTTCTTTTTCCCTGAGGTGATTTTTCTAGTTGATGATGCTCAATAACAGATAGCAAAAAAGATATTACTATGAAAGAAGCCTGGATTATTGTCATCACTTGTCACTCAATGAAAAATTAGATTCACTATCCTGGTTATCGTATATCAACTTTTTCACCTAAGTAGGTCAAAGAAAGACATGATTTGAGAGGCAACACAAGAAAACTAACAATTCATTGGTACCGAAGAAAAAGAGAGAAATATAAGCAAGGCTGTGATAACAGGAATGTAAATCAAAAGACTTCCAAGCTGTATGCCATGTGACCAACATTCTGACTCAGTGGAAAATATGAGAACATTCTGGTGAGGATTGAAAATGACTAAATCTGATAATGTTAACATTCTGAAACTGTCTGCTAGAATAAATCCGAAAAAATAAGGACTCTAGTTTTTTAGCAAGGACATGTAATTTAATAACTTGACAGCACCAAGTTATGTACAACTAAGCAAAAGCATCCCTGTTTGGATATGCAGGGTACTAATGACAAACATCACAAACCTGAGTGAACAAGTTCTGAATGTTAACTCGGTTGCACAACTCAGCTTTTGAAGGTAATCTTGGACAAGGGTCTTAAAACCTTGATGGTAATCACGGCTCGTCTTCCTCATCATCATCAGAATCTTGATCAGTATTATCCTCATCATCATCAGAATCATGCTAATAATAATCACTGGAACTGTCTTCCTCGTCATCAGAATCTTGATAATAATCACTGCAACTGTCTTCCTCATCATCAGAATCTTGACAAGGATTATCCTTAGCTTTAACCACAGAGGATACATCTACAAGCCTACACGTGAAATGATGCAAATCGTGTGAAAGAACCAAATAATGAAGATTCGGGTAAAAATTTTCCAAGGAACTATCACTTTCACTTCCATCATCATCCATCCAATAACCTTCCAATTTCAGGCTTTCTACTTTGAAAGAATTAATTTCCAGGTTACGAAAAATCCCCAACCTTGTGAAATTAAATAGTTTCCAAAGCAGGACAGACTGACAGTAAGTTTACAATTTCGGCATCCCCTATCACCATATCCTCCAAAGTTATGCTCTTTAGAGACTTTCACGCAATGACAATATATTAGAAATAAGGAACTTTCTACTAGATGCAATGTTCTCAATGCTGAACAGGTAAAGAAAGATTCAGTAAATAGACAAAGAGGATCAGAATAGACTATAACATGTTCCACATTTTTTTAACAGCAAAACAGCCAGTTCCTTTTTCTTTTTCCCTGAGGTAGCTTTTCTAGTTGGTGATGCTCAAAGAACAGATCACATAAACAATGTTATGAAAGAAGCCTGGATTATTGTCATTAAGATCGCAGTTGTCACTCATGAAAAATTAAATTCACTTTATTGGCTAGTGCATCCATTTGTCAACAAAGTAGGTCAGAAAAAACAGGATTTGGAGGACAACACAATTATAATTTCCATCCATTGGTAACGAAGATAAAGAGAGAGATATAAGAAAGGTTGTGATAGCAGGAATGTAAATCCAAAGACTTCCAAGCCATATGCCAAGTGACAAACAAATGATAAAGCTATAACCTGAATCAGCAGAAAAATGAGACTACAAGAGGGGCAGGGGAGAACTTTCTGGTGGTGATGGAAATGACTTGCTCTGAATTTTCTAGCAGACGCATTAACGGAAGGATAAAAATTGGTAAAAGATTTAGCCTAATAATGACCTAAACTTCAACTAAAAAAAATCAACAGCATTGTAAGCCTCAATTACAGACTGTTAAAATTATTTGAGGTAGACAAACAATGCAGACCTCTTTCTTCCAAGTAAAGAGCCTATGAGAGAACCATTTCGCAATCAAAGTTTGATGCTATTGACAAAGCAAGGAAGAAACATTTAATTACAACTTAAAAGAAACTCGCAATGCACATGCACAACATCTAAAATGTAACAAACCAAAACTTCATGAGAAACCAAGCTACTATACCACTTGATATACCATAACAGTAAGTTTCAAAAGAACAATAATTAATAACATAGAGAAGTTTAAGATTAGCGATTGCGTGAAGTTGATCAAAAACTTAATATAAGGGAAAACTTCTTGTATCCTGAGACAAAAATACTTGTAGTCTAGTTATAGAAAGCTCACTCTTGATAGGTAATCACAAACTCAGCAGAGGATCTCAGATCACTAGCCAATCGCAATAAAAATCGGGACACACACTTGATTCCACAAATCTCACACCTTTGTCCTTTTGAAACGATAACGAACTTCTCCAAAACCACTGCATTCTTTAACAAAAAGTTTGAAAGTTTGAAAAGCTTCCTGATATATTCCCAGTTGAGATGCTCCTTCATGCACATCCCAGAGGAGATGACGATCTCAACATTCTTTAGGTTGGGAAACACATAGCTTGAATTATAACTCTGCAAACCAATACGATCACCTTCAACCAAATATTTTCTCTCAAAATAGCACCTGGAATCATCAAACTGGAGAAAAAGAATATAGTTAGGACTAAATACAAGCCAGCCTAAAAATATGATTTTCACAGCATGTCTGGTGCAGAAAAATTTCAAAACTAACAGACATGAATGGTGCTTGGAAAATGATTGTGTATCATAACTATTTGTGGCATAGGTATCTGTAATAAAATAATGATAGTGCAACAATCCCTTTTGTTTCAGAGTGCCTTTGCCACAAAGAAAGCAACAAAACCAACCATATTAAAGTGTAGCTTTAGAATGACAAAAGCAAAGCTTCTTAGTGATAATTAAGGGATATATTTGAGTTATCCTTCAAAAACAATTTGCAGGGAGGGGGAAGAGAGGTTGTTAAAACTCCATTAAATGAATACATGAAAGAAGAAGTTCCAGAAAGTTACAGGCTGATTTTCTATTTCTAAGTTGAGTGTCTCCACAAGACGCGAGGCTCGCAAAAGGCAAGCTGCCCCATACAAACTAAACTTTTCCAAATGCAACTCCAGCACTAGATTTTTGCATTCCAATTCTGGAATTGGCACTCCTTTGAACTGCACTATGCATAGAACTTGGTGCAATAATCCCAATGAAACTAGTAAACAATGGGGAAAGCAGTAAAGAAAGTACTTCACAGCAAAGAATTAAGTGTTGGGCCAGTAATTGAAACACTAATCTTAAACTAAATACTAACCAAATAAACAACTAATGTATCAGTCTTCATAGCACCACAAGATGAAAAAGGGGGAACACGAATAAGTAGAAAGATTTGGCCGATGAAAGATTAATTTCATAATGCTATACTTCAATTAAAGATTGATCCAATAAAAAGAGAATTCCTCTTTACATAACAAAATATAAATAACTTTCTTAGCTTTGCCTCTTTAGAAAAGCTAAGGAACATTATTATTTTTTATTTATCTCTTAGGGCTTGTTTGGGAGTAACCATGAGTAATTTCAGTTTCTTGCTTATTTATGCTATTTGGTAGGTAAGAATTTTTTTTAATCTCAAGACTATTTATACATCATAATTTAGAAAAATACTATAGAATGATAGTCGAGGATTAGGAGCAGCTCAAAATATTAATTATAAGCGCTTTAAAGTCGAATTTATAATAATAGGCCTTCAATTTTAAGAAAAATCATAATTACAAATATGATTCATGTTTTGTATCTCGACATATTTGAATTTTAAGAAGTAGAACAAAAGTACTACTACAATGTAATTTTCTTTTAAAACAAAAGTTCGTTTATTATATTTATAAAAAGAGTAGGTGAGAGTTGGAAAATTAAAACTTGGTTCTTGGAATTGATAAACATTCATCCATACCAAACACACCCTTAAAGCAAACACATAAACCAAGATTTTTGCTATTTATAAATATCATTGGAAGAAAGTTTCCATTCCTCCGATACGGTGACAGACGTTCATCATAAAATGCAAAAGAAAATAAAATAGCCTTTACGGCCACAACTGTTCATCCTTTACCAGATGAACTATAAAAGTAAATAGAGAATGCCTAAACGGTGACACACAAAGAAATGCAAAAGTAAATAAAATAGCCTTTACGGCCACAGCCGTTCATCCTCCACCGGATGAACTATGATGGCCTTTACGGCACCAACCGTCCATCCTCTATAACCGGATGAACTTTAATTTGAAACTAAACTGATCATTTTGGGGTTGTCAGTGACATTATCTCAATTGCAGCCCCTATCAACCTTTCTTCCACTGTGAATGCTTCCAAGAATTGAGCTATGCCACTTCCACCTTTTGCATGAATATACATTGATCAAACATGTTTTTAGTACCAAGCAATAATAATATACTCAATAAAATCTAAAGAGAGTAATATATATGTACACACGTTATCCATATTATCTTGTAAAAGTAGAAAGATTGTATATTTATGTTAAACACCCCAAAAATTTCTAAGTTAATAAACAATCTTTCTACTTTTACAAGATAATATGAATAATGTGTGTACATATATATTACTCTCTTTAGATTTTATTGAGTATATTATTATTGCTTGAACTAAAAATATGTTTGATCAATGTATATTCAGGCAAAAGGTGGAAGTGGCATAGCTCAATTCTCGGAAGCATTCACAGTGGAAGAAAGGTTGAAGCAAGCTGCAATTGAGATAATGTCACTGGCAACCCCCAAATGATCAGTTTAATGTCAAATTAAAGTTTATCCGATTATAGAGGATGGACGACTGTTGCTGTAAAGGCCATCATAGTTCATTCGGTGGAGGATGAATGGTTGTGGCCGTAAAAACTATTTTATTTACTTTTGCATTTCTTTGTGTGTCGCCGTTTAGGCATTTTCTATTTACTTTTATAGTTCATCCGGTAAAGGATGAACAGTTGAGGCCGTAAAGACTATTTTATTTTCTTTTGCATTATATGATGAACGTCCGTCTCCGTATCGGAGGAATGAAAACTATGGAAAGTTTCTTCCAATGATATTTATAAATAGCAAAAATCTTGGTTTATGTGTTTTCTTTAAGGGTGTGTTTGGTATGGATGGATGTTTATCAATTCCAAGAACCAAGTTTTAATTTTCAAACTCTCACCTACTCTTTTTATAAATATAAAAAATGAACTTTTTAAAAAAAAATAAAATTACATTGTAGGAGTACTTTTGTTCTACTTCTTTAAAATTCAAATATATCAAGATACAAAACATGAATCATATTTGTAATTATGATTTTTCTTAAAATTGAAGGCCTATTATTATAAAATTTAATTTAATTCGACTTTAAAGCGCTTATAATTAATATTTTAAATTGCTCCTAATCCTCGACTATCATTCTATAGTATTTTTCTAAATTATGATGTATAAATAGGTCTTGAGATTAAAAAAAAATGTTACCTACCAAATATAGCATAAATAAGCAAGAAACTGAAATTACTCATTTTTACTCCCTACCGAACAAGCCCTAAGAGATAAATAAATAAAAAATCATGTTCCTTAGCTTTTCTAAAGAGGGTAAGCTAAGAAAGTTATTTATATTTTGTTATGTAAAGAGGAATTATCTTTTTACTGGATCGATCTTTAATTGAAGTATAGCATTATGAAATTAATTTTTCATCGGCCAAATTTTTCTACTTATTCGTGTTCCCCTTTTTTCATCTTGTGGTGCTATGAAGATTGATACATTAGTTGTTTATTTGGTTGTTACAAAATCTAACAAAAATTCTAGTTCCGGGTAAGATAAAGGAAATAACACAGTTCCAAAGCTGACAAAGGATAGCAGAAAGGTACAAAAGTCCCCACAAGTTTCTGTAATTTTTCCAGATTGGTAGGTGAAATTCGCACAAAGGTTCTCCATTGTATATATAATATTTACATTCTGAAACTGTCTGCTAAAATTCAATCTGAGAAAACAAGGGCTCTAATTTTTTTGAGAAAGATCTAACTTGCAACACTAAGCAAAAGCATCCATGTTTGACTATGCAGGGACAAACATCACCAACCTGAGTGAACAAAGTACCGAATCAAGTGAAGTCCAGAGATACTGCCACCTTTTAGAGAGTACATGTTGTGAATGCTTCCTTTGTCTGCAAAAGGGAAAGAATCTGAAGCAGAAGTGAGTCCGGCAAGTCACTCAGACGGTCATCTAGGGTTTCTTCCGCCATGATTTTGTTTTTTGTGTTTCTGAACTCCCGTTTCGGTAAGTACCCTCTTCAATTTGTACAGTTAATATGTTTATATATTTTCCTAAAATTAAAATTAAGGATCCGTTTGATCATAGATTTTTCAAATAATATTTGGGGGAAAATTTGTCAAATAATATTTGTCCATACAACTTATAATTATTTGACAAATATCCCAAATTCCCAAATACTAGTTTTTTCTAGTATTTGGGTCAAATCTCATTATTTGAGATCTTTTAAAAATTAAAATTTTACACCAAACTTCTATCTTTTACAAAAACACTCTCTATGATAGTTGTTTGCGTTGTATTACATAATTTTTTACGTGAACACCAAAATAATGATGAAATATTCGGTGAAAATGAAAGTGATGATATGGTTGTTGATGAAAATGATGAACAATCGGCTCATGGTAATAAAGTCATGTGTTTTGTCTACTTCATGATGTATAGAATGATGTTTGTTGCACTCACTCCAAACTACCACATTGCTCCAGTGTCATGGACACTACTCATTATTTATTGCAACGAAGATCCAATTGACTTGTAATACAAACTTATACAAACTTATGGTTAGTTTTGATAGTTTTTAAAACTTATGGGTATAAATCATATTTTTCTAAAAAAGTGAAATATGTTTCCCAAATACTATCGCCAAACACATGGTGAAATTTCACCCAAATTTTTTGCCAAAAATATTTGGAAATCTATGGCCAAAAGCTAGCTAAATAAGGGATATAGTCTCAACATATAATTTGAATTTTTAAGTTGTATTGTTTGCTTGTATACATAAAAATTTCATAAGTTGTGAAAATATGATACATAAATATATATTTTAACTTTACCTCATTTTACATTTATGCCCTCCAACTTTGAATATGTACAAGTAGACACTCAAACTTGTATAAAATTGAACAATAGACACACACGTCCTATGTGACATCCTACATGGCAATTTGTGTCCAACGTGGTGTCATGTATGCATTATGTCACATATGACTCATGTGTCTACTTGTTCAACTTTATACAAGTTTAAGTGTCTACTTGTGTACACAAAGTTGGAGGGTATAAATATGAAATGAGGCCAAGTTAAAGGGCATATTTATGTATTATGCCTATTTAAATTACTCATTATTCATACAACTTACTCCCTTTGTCCCATTTTATATGATTTACTTTCTTTTTTAGTCAGATCCAAAAAGTATGACACATTTTTATATTAAGTAACAATTTAACTTTAAAATATTCAGTTTACCTTTAATGCAATGATTTATAGTCACACAAATTTCTATTATTCATTTTAGACCATAATTTTTAAAAGTCTTCTTTCATTTCTTAAACTCTGTCGAGTCAAACTACCTCACATAAAATGAGACGGAGGGAGTACTAAATAAGCAAACTATCCCTAAGTTATTCTAACAAAAATACAATAAAGAAGTTGAATATGAGTTATAGTATACTACTCTTCGTTTCAAAAAAAATATACTACTATTATTATTAAGTAATAATAAATTTGGTTGTTGAGAGTAATGATTATATCTGATAAAATGATTTAAAAGTGGGTTAAAGTAGTGGTTATTTCATAAATTTTGTTGCATATGTGATTTCATCTCGTGATTTGAAATCATGAGATAAAATCTGTGTTATGTGATTTTAAATCATGAGATAAAATCTCAAATTTTCCAAAAAACTTAATTTTGAAATTTCATATCATGAGTTCACATTTTCCAAATACAAAAATTTAACCGCAAATTTATATTTTATAAAAAAAGTGTATATATAAAAAGGCTTTTATACCAATTATTAAAATATACACAGCAAAAGCACCATTCAAGATTACCAATCTTCTGAAAAACTTAGAAAACTAACATGTTGAACTTTTGCACAATTCGCCAAAACAAAGTAATCTGAGGCTGTGATCTTCTACTATTTTCCTATAACCTTTTAACTAAAACTTGTGGGGTAACTGGTAAGAGTTTTTCTTCTGGAAAAGGGTAGGGGTGTGATCGGTCGGTTCAATTCGGTTTTATGTATTATCGGTTTGGTATTAGGTTATTAAATATGTCAACTCAATAATATGGCAATAAGATATTTTTTATCGGTTTCGATTTTTATCAGTTTTTTATCGTTATCGGTTCGATTTTTGGTTTACCCAATAAAGAAAATGTCCGTAAAATATTATATGACTTCTCACTTCTCTAAATGCTTTGATATAGTGAAACAAGAAAGATAATGAGACATTGCATCAATAAGAGAAAACATAGTATGAAGGCTATAATTACATGTCACCGTCAAAACATAATTTAAATTTATAATGTTAATCAAATTACAGACCTTTACAAACTTGCAAAAGCTACAACCTACAATTACAAACTAAAACTAAAATCAAATAGTTCAACAAGACTAAAACTAAAACTAAAATCAAATAGCTACAACTGCGAACTTTAGATTTGAGTAAATAGTAAAGACTAGTAAAGCGATCTAGTGTGAAGTGAGTATAGTACTAATAATTTGATATAGTTATTGTAACACCCCGAAAATTTCTAAGTTAAGCTCCTAACATGTAACACCCGAAAAACTAGTAGGTTAAACTAGAGCCTTACGTAAGGGTTCTAGAGCTTTACGTGGGAGTTAGAGTTGTAGAAATGACTTCCCGTACTTAGAATGAGGGGTTTAGGGGTTAAACGTCAAGGTACGACTCCCCAAAGACCAACCAAAGGGTCCTTGAGGAGGACCCTAAAACAGCCCCAAAACCTGCCAAAATTCAGTGACCCACGCGCTCCGTGGGTCCACTCACGCCCCGTGGAGAGGGTCGTGGGTCAAGACCCCAAGAGTGGAGCTGCAGGACTCTACCCACGGAGGACCAGCACGGCCTGTGGGTCAGAGTCTCGTGGGTGAGGCAACCTTGTCCCTTAAGTTGTTTAAGTTAGGGGTTAAGGGAAGGTTCTAGAATTAATTAGTTATTAAGAGGGGGTCGTTTTATTATTAATTAGGCCACCTATATAAATCTATTAGACCATTAATTAAGGGATTCTAAATCATTATTTTCAATCCACCCAAAGAACCTAAATTCCCTCCAAGAAATTCCCTCTCTATGAAGCAAAGAAGAAGAAGAGAAAGCAGAGAAGCAAGTTACTACAAATTCCTCCATTATTGCAAGCATTGTGAGGGCTTTATAAGCAAGGTATGATAGCTTATTCATCCTTGGATTCTTCCATCCATGGAGCCCCCTAGATTTCCCTCAATTGTGAAGATGAACCCCAATTCTAGCTAGGGCTTCTTCCTACATTGTGGGTATTGTTGAGTATGAATCCAATTGAGTGGACAGTACTTTTTTATGATTGTTTTAGTATTGAATTATGATATTGTGATGATATTACATGTTTTCCATGGTTAACCCTAGTTTAACTGATGAAATTGTAGTAATGTGGGTTTATTCCACGAAAGGTGAAATTGAGGATTTATAGATGATCTTCTAGAATTGATGACCTGTATAGTAATTGTTCATTAATGAAAGATTGTAGACATGAATTGAATTAGATTATAGTATATATGATGGATCATGACTAGTAAAGCTTGAGATTGAACTTTTATGATGATTCATGACTAGAGTCACTTGATAATGAAGAATGTGATTAGAATGCCATGAAATCTAGGTATGAACGATGTTGGTAAGAAGCAAAGCTTTGAGGGTAAGGCTTGCAGTCATGAGTGTTGATTGTTAGGGCTTTGAGAGTAAAGCTAATATGTTGAATTAAGAATGTTCAAATGCATAAAGTGATAAAAGCACTTGAAACTTGGATTGGTTGTCAAGGACATCCCTCTATGAGTAATGAATTAAGTAAGAACTTAATAAGATATCTTATGGGATGTATGCCTAGCACCGAGTGGATATTGAATTGAGATGGAAGCTTTTACCTAGTTGAGTCCGGCTTCCAAAATGGGAACTCTCACAAGTAGAGTCCGAGTTTCCCAAAGTATATCTCACAAGATGGAGTCCCTCACAAGTGGAGTCCAGGTTTCCTAGTAGAATCTTCGTATCCCATAACTACGTGCCTCGTAGGAAAGTTAGCTAGTGGGTCTAACTAAGCTAACAAACCGGTTAAGGCTATATTCCCAACCAGTGCAAGATTATTAATGAACTAAGATATACTTGAAAGAGTATATCCAAGTGTTCAAGAGCATTAATGAGCTAAGACATGCTTAAAGAAGCATCTCCAAGTGCTCAAGTATAATGAACTAAGACATGCTTAAGGAAGCATCTCAAGTGTTCCAATATAATGAACTTAGACATGCTTGAGTAAGTATTTCATAGTGTTCAAAAGTAAAGAAAAGGGGCTAAGATGTGCTTAAAGAAGTATCTCATAGGGTTCCAATGTCTTAAAAGTGTGGACTAGTCTCCAAATCAAGAAGTATGAGTATGCGGACCTAAAGTGGTACTTAGCATGGGTAGGATTATGGGGTCTTATTCATGTATTGTACAAGTATGACTTAAGGTTACCTAGAAGTGTTCTCTTATAGGAGGTATGCTTAGATATGATTGTGTTATAGTTGCCTTCCTTGTTATGAGTGACTAAAAGTGAGGGATTCCCTTGTCTATGAGAATTAAGCTAAAAGATGAGACCATAAGATGGTAAATAGGATGATGATGGCCAAAGGGGATACTTAGCATGAATGGGATTATGAGGTCTTATTCATGCATTGCACAAGTGTACTTGGAGGTTACTTATGAAGTGGTTTTCTTATGATGTGAAGGTCTAAGCATTAACTAGGTACATGGACTATGCTTTATAATGAATAATGCTTAAATGATGCTTATGTTGGAAACTTTACTTATGATTATGATGTTGTCTCTTATGCTTATACTTTGTGTTTCATGAAGTATCTCTTATGCTTGTGGATGATGTCTTATGTTAACTAACCCTTATATTATGCTCTTATGATGTTATGGTAGCTATCATATTTAGTACTTTTGTACTAACGCATACTCTTGTCTACATTCTCATCAAATGTAGGGCTCGTCGATTTTGATTTCTATTCTTGGAGATAGGTTTCTAGAAGTGCAAGGAGTTGAAGACTTGGTGAGTCCTCATAGCATCGAGGATGAAACCACAATTTCCTTTATGTCTTTTATTTTTCATGTTTTGAGACTATTGTATGGGTTGTGTCCCAAGAGTTATTCAAAGTATTATTGTAGATGGTTTGAGACAAAAAGTGTAGTAAGACTTCCGCTTCATTTTATAAAGACTTTGATTGTATGAAAAATGTTTTAAAATTCCGCACTTTTCTATTATCTTATGTTATGATATGCTAAGTGGTTTGTATGAGATCCCTTCGAGGTCAAGTACGCCATGTTACATCTAAGGTGTACCCCTGGGTTGTGACATAACCATTCTTGAATTACATATAAGGTCGTACTAAGTGACTCTTAATTATCTTAGGTGTTTAGGACAATTCTTTAGTGTGGGAATGAATTTGGATATGAATTAAGGTCACTAGAATCTCCTAGCACAAAGTTGAGTTAAAAGTTTTCTTACAGATTAATTTTTTATGTAAGATTCTACTTGAGTCAACTTCAAACGATCATATCTCTTAGAATATAAATAGTTATGTGGCCCATAACCTATCAAATTAAATGTATTTGAATTTTCTTTCCAATGCCACCAATTTCGCATCAATACGAGTTTCGAGTAAAGCGTTATGACCAATTTAGTAACCTAATACAGTGTAGTGACGAATTAGCTGATACGACCTAAACACAAGAATTTGTTTTTTTCTCTTTTTACCTCTAAGAAAATCCTAAACAAATTTCTTGACTAATTAAAGACCAAAACCAATCAGATTTTCATCTCTTAATCCCCCATTCTCTTCTTTCTCAAACCTTAAGACAAAACCCTACGGGAAAAATAAAAGTAGAAGACTCCATTCAAGATTCTTTCAGTCTTTTTCAAGATTGTTCTTCAAGGTAAGTCTTTCTCCAAGAATTTAATTCTTTCCAACTCAATTTTCTTCATACAATTATGAATCATTAATGAGAATATTAATTCTTGGCCATAGAGTTTCAAGAAACTAATTCAAGAAATCTCAAGAAAGGTTTTCTTGTTTTTTCTCCTACAAGCTAGGATTTCAAATGCTTCTAATCAAGTTCTTTTTCAAGATTCTTCAAGAACCTTGTTCTTCCAGGTATGTAAGGATATCATAGTGTTAGACTAGTTCATCCTCACGCCCTACATCTACTTTCAAATCAGTAAAAGAGTAATCTAGGACTCTATCCCTAAATTTGAGTATTCTTGATATAAGTTGATTTTGAGTTCTTGATTCTTTTTGAAATTCTATTCCTAATTGTTGAATTTCTATATGTTATGCATTAAGATTCTGGAGTTGATTCGTTCATGTCTATATTTCAACATGAACCCAATGAATTGAGTATTCATGAGATGAGTAGTATTGCTGAGTTTCGAGTTCTTGAGTTCTCAGTATTGAGTTTCCATATTGCTATTAAGATCTCTGAGTTGAGTCGTTCATGTCCATAATTCCGCATGAACCCTATGAATTAGTTATAAATTTTGAGAAGCTTTTTTTTTAAAGCCAACATTTGAGTTTTTAAACTGAGTTTTTGAGAAAGTAAAGATGAGTTTTGAGAAAGTTTCTAAAACATGATTAGTATGACAATCGAGTATGCCATCAATGTTTAAGCAGTATGGTACATCAATGTTTATGCAGTATGACTTTCCGAGTCATCAATGATCATATTATAATATGATTTTGAAATGTTTTTGAGAAATAGTTTTCAAGTATGAGTATAAGGAGACTATGTATTCCCAGAGGCATCAATTTTTACGTTGATAAAAGAGAAACTGAGATTTCTAAATGAGTTATGAGTGCAAAAGTTATTTCAAGAGCAGTTACCTCTTTTAAGAGGGTAGTTTGAGAAATTATCTCAAACCATATGAATAGTTATGCTTTCTTAAAACATATGAGCATGAGTATATATTATTGGGAGTTACTTATTGAGCACCGATATGGGGAAGAGTTCAGACAACTCACAACCCCCATAAACCATGTATGCCAACATGGGTAAAGGGTCATACTTTTTAGATGATTCCTTATTGTTTTTAAGCATAGATTAGATGATATACTTAGTTGAGGATGTCCTATACTCTGGCAAGATATAGGACAATTCTAGCAGCGTGGGCGAGACGTTGTATCATCACGTTTCTCATATTGATGGTTGTTGGTTAGAGAATCTCCAAAATAAGAGTAATGAGTTATTATTGTATTTTTATATACATTTGAGTTGTTATCTACTATTCTATAAGTTTCATATATATAGCATCTTTTATTGTTGCTTTCATTTTGAGTTGAGTATCTTGAGTTTGAGTTGAGTATCTTGAGTTTAGTTGAGTATCTTGAGTTTAGTTGAGCATTGAGTTGAGTTGAGTATCCTGAGTTGAATTGAGTATCATTGAGTCGAGTTGAGTATTCTTGAGTTGAGACGAGATAAGTATGTCTTCCCTTTTATTATATCAAGCTTATACTTTTATGTTGCAGAGTTTTCCTTACGTGCTCGTACATTCCATGTACTGACGACATTTGGCCTGCATCGTTTAATGAGGCAAATACAGGTATGCATGATCATCAATAGGTGTTTCGTTGAGGTCATGTGGTATTCTAGTCAGCTGTGATGATCCTTCTTATATTTTTCAGAGGACTTCTCCTTTACCTTACAGTTAGTAGTTTTGAGATGTCGTGGGTCTTGTCCTGATATCCTTCTGTAATATTAGAGGTTTCATAGATAGACAAAGTTGAGGAGTTTTCTGTATTCCGTTCTTTTTAGTTGTTTTATAAATTCAGAGTATATCTTTAGAGTATTGTTAAAACTTTTTAAAGATGAGTATTTGAGTTTAATGAGATTTAATTCAGTATTAAGCTTTTGTATGCTTAAGTTAGTCTTCCGCTTGTAGTTAGCCAGGATGAGGGTTCGCTTGGGGACCAGCAATGGTTCTCGAGTGTAGGCCACGTCTAGGGTGTAGACTCGGGTCGTGACAAACTTCGTATCAGAGCATAGAGTTCATGTGTCCTCGGGTGTCTATGAAGCTATGTCAAGTAAGGTATTGTTTATGGTTGTGACAACCCCACTTCTATAAATGAGGGACTACAGACATTTAAGAAAAGTTTCCCTTCTTTCATACTCTAAATCGTGCAGTAGAACTATGTCATAAGGAATTTATTCTAACTCGTGCTTTCCTCATATCCATTCGACTATCCCTCATACTCAAGGTAGTTGAAAGCAAAGCTAGTTCCATACCAATGAGTTACTCTCAGTAAGAATCTTGAGAAAGTCATGAGACTACAAGGAGGCTTGAGAGAAGCCCGTGAGTGAGCTTATGTGTTGAGTTTCAAAAAAATGCACTTTTATTCATATGAATCATGTGTTCGAGCTAAAAGCGAGATGTATTCCCAGACTTTTTTCTCTAAATCTTGTTTTAGATGTGATCCTTATAAGTAAGTGTGTTGTAGAGCTTAGGTAGTATTTTCACCCAAAAAAATAACATGAGTTATGAGATCATGAGAAGTAGTAGTGAAAGTGCCCAGAGTTAGAGGAAAGTATGCAGAGGTTTAGTAATCTAAGAAAGAGATATGGTGTTTTGGCAAGCTATGTTACTATAGTCATGCACCTAGTAAGTTATTAATGAAGAGTTTTCCCTTATGAGTAGACTAAGAAGTGATGAGTTGTGAAGATTCCATGATAGGAGGTAGAGTAAGAGTTGCAAGTTAGGATGAGTTAGAGTATGCTTAACTAGAAAAGGAGTTTATGATGAGGTTTCATTGTGTTAGTAACGACCAAGTGTAGGTGTTGAATAGAGGAGTAGATTTTTTTCATGAGGCGATAGGTCTAAGCCAGGCTTATGATTCTTAAGGGAGAGCCCATAGTATTCAAAGTGTCATAGAACTAATTAAGCAATGATGTATAATGAATAAGTAAATAGTACTTAAGTGGTGAAGTGGAATGTGATGGCGATTAGTAAGTATGAAGACTGAGAGATAAATATTGATTACTTGCCATGAGGTTTGAGTGGGTGAGTGTTTCTTAATTTGTATCTAGTAGTTGTAAGTTAGTATAGTAAGCGGGTAACCATATTGATATACATGTTTAGTAATAAACATTAAGCTTGAATTCAAGATGAGTGTCATGATCATAAAAAATGGCAACATGAGGTTGATGATGTTAGTCTTGAGATCTGATCTGGTAGACTTGACATGGAGTAGGTGAGGAAATTGAGATGTTAGTTGCAATGAATGTGAGTTGTACAAGTGAGAAACCCTAACTTTTAGATAAGGGCAGTGAAGTGTGGCTAAGTCATAAGAGTAACAAGAGCATTAAGAGGTGTACTTAAACGGTATGTAATAAGATGAGGTTCCAATTGAGTTAATGATCTTCTTCATGTGTCCCTAAATAGTATAACTTAGCTATTTATGTGGGATAGGCTGATGTAAGCATTAAATTTCCCCTTAAAATATAGATGAAACGGTCTTATAAGCCATTGAGAAGAGGTTAAGAGAAGCGTCTAAGAAAGAGGTCCTCCCTAGGAATTGAAGGAGTTTTAGTACCTTTTTATGGAGAGTTCAGTAGCCATGAGATAAGTTTTTCCTGAGTATTAGAGTAAGGCGATTGTAGACTAGTTTAGAGAAGATGGAATAGGTCTATAGCTTTGAAAGTGTCAGCTCCAAACCTAAGGGGAAGTGATAAAATGAGGAATCAAGTCAAGTGTTGAAAATGATATAGTTATGTCTTCAGAAAGAGTTAAGGGAGTACATCAATTCATTCATACTCTAGTGTATTAATCAGAGTTCAGTAATTGCAACTTCATGATGATGTTTCTGATATCAGAATTGTGTCTATGACATATGCTCATACACTTCAGAGAGATTCACATCTATGTTCAATTTTCAGAATGCGGAGCAAAGACTTCAGACCATTAATCTCAAGCTTAATCCATAAACTTATGGATATCAGCCTCATGATATGAGCCTATTCAAATAAGTATTCATGTCTCATAGTATGTTCAGCCTCGCAAATTCATGATCTACTCTCAATGGCTAACAACATAATGTTATGCTATGCATATTTTTATATAAGATATCTTGAGCGAATTGTGCTTATGATATTTCGCCCTAAAGCTCCTTCAGTTATCATTTTAATTTTAAGAGTGGGGTTGTTGATAGTAGTAGTGTGATGATAGAGAAGAAGAATATTGTTTCCTATTGTGATAGTGATGGTGTGTTTATTCCATCTAAGGTTATGAATGTGGAGGGGGGAGGAGATGAGGTTTTATGATGAGTAATAAGTCAGATTCCAGGTAATAATGCATAAAAATTATGTTCGTAGAGATGATGAGAGGATGAGGAATTCTTATAAGGAGTTGTTAGTAGGAGTCCATGGAGTGGTTAAGGTTCTAAGCTTGAATGTGGTGGTGTTAACATGTGGTCAATGCGTGATACACTAGGTGTTTCATGATATGAGCTCAAGGTTAGCTAAATGTGGAAGTAAGGAGTAGTGTCCTTGGGATGGAATTTTTCCTACAGAGGTATAGTACCCGAATCTTGTGAGTTAGATCAGAATAATCACCTTATGCTAAGTACTTGTTGATTTGAGTTAGGCCTGAGTATAGTAAGAGTAAGCCCTTTCCATTCCCAGTCCAACCGTCATTCGAGGAAGAATGATCCCAAGGGGGAGATATTGTAACACCCCAAAATTTTCTAAGTTAAGCTCCTAACCATTCTTGAATTGTGTATAAGGTCGTACTAAGTGACTCTTAATTTTCTTAGGTGTTAAGGTCAATTCTTTAGTGTGGGAATGAATTTAGATATGAATTAAGGTCACTAAAATCTCCTAGCACAAAGTTGAGTTCAAAGTTTTCTTACCAATTAATTTTTTATGTAAGATTCTACTTGGGTCAACTTAAAACGACCACATATCTTAGAATATAAAGAGTTGTGTGGCGCATAACGTATCAAATTAAAGGTATTTTAATCTTCTTTCCAACGCCACCAATTTCGCATCAATCCGAGTTTCGAGTAAAGGGTTATGACAATTTTAGTAACTTGATACAGTGCAATGACGAATTAGCCGATGGGAAATAATTTAAAAGGGTCGTTTTTGTCTTTTTACCACTAATAAAATCCTACACAAATTTCTTGACTAATTAAAGACCAAAACCAAACAGATTTTCATCTCTTAATCCCCCATTCTCTTCTTTCTCAAACCCTAAGACAAAATCCTAAGGGAAAAATAAAAGCAGAACACTCCATTCAAGATTCTTCTTCAAGGTAAGTCTTTTTTCCAAGAATTCCATTCTTTCCAACTCAACTTTCTTCATACAATTATGAATCATTAATGAGAATATTAATTATGGCCGTAGAGTTTCAAGAAACTAATTCAAGAAATCTCAAGAAAGGTTTTCTTGATTTTTTTCTCCTTCAAGCTAGGATATCAAGGCTTCTAATCAAGTTTTTCTTCAAGATTCTTCAAGAACCTTGTTCTTCTAGGTATGTAAGGCTATCATAGTATTGGACTTGTTCGTCCTCACTCCCTACATCTACTTTCCAATCAGTAAAAGAGTAATCCAGGACTCTATCCCTAGATTTGAGTATTCTTGAGATAAGTTAATTTTGAGTTCTTGAGTTTTATTTTCTTATTGAAATTCTATTCCTAATTTTTGAATTTCTATATGTTATACATTAAGATTCTTGAGTTGATTTGTTCATGTCTATATTTCAACATGAACCCTATGAATTGAGTATTCATGAGATGAGTAGTATTGCTGAGTTTTGAGTTCTTGAGTTCTCAGTAATGAGTTCCCATATTTCTATTAAGATCTCTGAGTTTAGTCGTTCATGTCCATAATTCCGCATGAACCCTATGAATCAGTTATAAATTTTGAGAAGCTTTTTTTTAAAGCCAACATTTGAGTTTTTAAACTGTTTTTTTGAGAAAGTAAAGATGAGTTTTGAGAAATAGTATGGCAATCGAGTATGCCATCAATGTTTAAGCATTATGACTCCCCGAGACATCAATAATCATATTATAATATGATTTTGAAATGTTTTTGAGAAATAGTTTTCAAGTATGAGTATAAGGGGACTATGTATTCCCATAGGCATCAATTTTTTACATTGATAAAAGAGAAACTGAGATTTCTAAATGAGTTATGAGTTCAAAAGTTATTTCAAGAGCAGTTACCTCTTTCAAGAGTGTAGTTTGAGCAGTTATCTCAAACCCGATGAAGAGTTATGAGCATGAGTATATATTATTGGGAGTAGTATTGAGCAACGATATGGGGGAGAGTTCAAACAACTCACAGCCCCCATAACCATGTATGCCAACATGGGTAAAGGGTCATACTTTTTAGATGATTCCTTATTACTTTCAGGCATAGCTCAGTGGATCCACTTAGTTGAGGATGTCCTATACTACGACAAGGTATAGGACAGTTCTGGCAGCATAGGCGAGACATTGTATCGTCACGTTGTTCATAGTGATGGTTGTCGGTTAGAGAATCTCCCAAATAAGAGTAATGAGTTATTATTGTATTTTTATATACATTTGAGTTATTATCTACTGTTGACACACAATTTTGGCTCTCCACATTTATTTAATAATAATCCCCTTCTGAATTTTAGAAAATTATGAATGATATTTTCAACCCATATATGGATTTTATTATCGTTTATATCGATGACATTCTAGTATTTTCAAAAACATTTGACTCAAATAATTATTTTGAGTGATGAATTTATTAATTTCAGCGATACTGGTAGAAGCAATATCGTTTTCAATAAATTTTTTGAAAAGCTGAAAAGGTAATACCAGTATTATTTGGTAAAACAAAAGATGACTAAGGAGGGTTATCAGCTTTTGTAAGATTACCACTCCCATCTTTGTAAGTTCTTTCGATAACGTTAATATATAACAGTAAATAAGTGGTTATATACCAAGGGACAAAATACATAATTTTATTATGCAGAGCACATGTTTCATAAAACTCTTGAGAAATGTTAGTAAGATCTTTTTTGCTATAAGCATCAAAGAACCAAGTTTTAAACCGATTCCATTTTTCATCAAAAAATTCTTTTTGAATATGTTATCGTGCCAGGGAACCTGGGCTAAAATCAATTTGGTTTGAAAACATTAAGAATCGTTGGGGTCAAACTCTATTTCGGATACCGAAGGAATATCCTTGTCAGAAGCATCATCATTCACCTTAACTATATTAGTTCGTGGGTCGATTTTTACCTTATCGACCACAGAGTTACCATCTGAACCAATAATATGTAACGAAGCAACACGATCTCTGGCTGGTCCATAAATAGGTTCAATATGGGAAATATGATGAACAGGAGGCAGAAGTCTACGACTTGATAATGAATGTCTATGATATCCATGATTCATTGAAGACATTAACATGTTGTTAGCAAAAGACAGCCTATGAGGCGCATAACTATTATCAGCAAACTGAATACTAATCCTTCCATCGGGGTTTTGGGAAATATGAGAAAAATCTGAATTAGTAACAACATCTGTTAACTGATTTGGGGATATAACCGAATTTAGAGTCCATGAAGTTGGAAAATCTATCTCTTCCCATTTAATAGGCCTTCTAGTAGTGACCTTGGACCTTGCAAAATTGGTTTCCACCAAGATAGTTTGATTGGAAATATCAAATAATCGATCAAGGACCTGGCGGTAATCCGCCCAATCAAAGATCAAGCAATTCAGCATCCTTAGAGGTAGTCCAACTACATAAGAATCGAAAATACACAAGAATTTTGGTAAAGTTTCTCTAACTGCATGGTAAGGAATTTACCTGAGCAAAGGGTCTGTTAAGAATCTAATACCTACAGTTGGTTCTAACCAGGTATGAGGCGCCCTACTTAACAAACTCCTTTTTCAGGCTGAAAACCACAGTTGACCAGACGGAACCACTATGTGAATAGAAAATCGACGAATCCCCAGAGTACTACCCAGAGCCATATTATGATGGGGACGATGCCCCAACTTGACCGTAGGTCGTCTTTCTCTTTTGAAACTCTCTCCTCAAAGTGTCGTATGGCCTATCCCTCTTGTATGCCTTTTGGCCACCTCTATACTTTTATTTCTTAGATTTCTGATTGCCTACCTCAATGTAACATCCAAGACTACCTTAATCAATGAAGTAATATTTACTCCGAATCTAAAATATGTTTAAATGGATCATTTATTATCAAACTAATTGCAACGTAGGCCCACCTCAGGCAAAAAGAGGTTCTACATTAGGACGCGTTTTGAATGTCGCCGAATTGGCGTATATATGTGTTACACTTATATATTTGTTACATCTTTCAATACTTCCCAAACTAACATAGTTTTATTTTTTCTTTCTTTTCTTTTCTTTTTTCATCATTCATCCACACAAGTACGTTGATTTATGTCGACTTGCAAACTGGCAGACTCATGATACAACCTTCGATCTAAAGGAAAGATGACTGATAAAGACGAGTTTAATGTTGCTGCAAACATAATGATACCTATTGAGAACCCCGAAGGTTCTCCAAACATGACAGACATCCAAAATAAAGAGAAAATGGCTCGCATAGAGCAAGAACTCGAGATTTTGAGAGAAGAACTACGCCAAGTGCGAGACTTGGCCAAACTGTCGACTACCGCTTTCCCTACTTTCAAGACGCCTATCTACTTCACAAAGGCTGACCTGCCTTCTTCCAACTTGCCAAATAAACCAGAACAAACTCAACACTCTCCCGCTCATGGTTGAGTTCCACCGGCTTCTCCTATCATAGTTAGGACCATTCCCGACCTTTCCAATAGCGACCCTACCATACCTACAATGCAACAGATACTTGGGGAACATGTCGCCGCTCCCTATGAGCCACATGTTCCACCCGTATATGTCGTTGGAGATCCTACCTTCACAATGCCAGGAGTGGTTAATGTCCCGTATGAGGTCGATCAATATGCATAAGTGGAGAAAGATACCCAGCTGAAAGAAGATGCATCGATAAATTCCCAGCTTCAAGGTCTAAGAAAGGCATTGAAAAGTTTACAAGTTACTAGGGGAACAAAGAGTCTAGATTATGATGACTTGTGCATCCATCCAGACATTGACATGCCGGTAAGGTACAAACCACCGAAGTTTGACATGTTCGATGGAAAAGGTGACCCTTACGCACATTTAAGGGCATACTGTGACAAGTTAGTCAATGTAGGGAGAAATGAGAAGTTGAGGATGAAGTTGTTCATCCGGAGTCTGTCTGGAAAAACATTGACCTGGTATACCCGCCAAGACCCTCAAAAATGGCGTGACTGGCAGGAAATGGCTGAGGACTTCATGACTCATTTCAGATTCAATATTGAAATTACTGCTGACAGATTCTCATTGGCCGATATACAGAAGAAGACATCTGAGAATTTCCAAGAATATGCACGACGTTGGAGAACTGAGGCCACAAGGGTGCAACCGCCACAAAATGAGAGTGAGCTTTCGAAGTACTTTATTCGAGCTCAAGAAGGTGTCTACTTCGACAAGATAATGTCAATGAAGGGCCAGAAGTTTGCAGAATTTGTCAAGATGGGAGATTTTATAGAGAAGGCTGTAAAATCTGGGAAGATTCAGTCTATGGTCGCATTGCAAGCTGCAAGTAGGGCTATCTAATCGGGTTCCATTGGCGGCATCAAAAATAAAAGAGATGATGTTTCAGCTGTCACTTACCAACAAGGAGGACCGTCCCACCGATACCCTAGTAATCCCCAAATCGTTGTGCATACTTCATACACCCCATACCCGGTATATAATACCCAACCACACTATAATCCACCCCGAGCACCAGAATACCAAAATCCTCCAAGACCATATGTCCATGTCCAAGCACCAATCCACCAAAATAGACCAGCATATGCACCGAGACCACGTCCAAATCTTGAAGCTAGAAATGCTCGCACTTACACACCGATTGCCGAACCCTACCCCCAATTGTTTGATAGGTTGAGGACAGCGGGACTGCTGCAACCAGTTGATGGAAAACTTCTTAGTCCAATTCCTCGTAATTTGATGGAAACAAGCGATGCGCTTACCACTCGGGAAGTGAAGGACACGACACAACAGATTGTTATGGGTTGAAGAACTAGATCGAGTCTTTGATCAGAAAAATGAGTAATCAAATGCACTCCAGCGCCTCCCAATGTGAACAACAACCCCTTGCCAAACCATGAAAATCAAGAAGTCAACATGGTTACTCTAGATGAAGAATATTGGGGTCCTGACTGTCCATACAAAGATGAACCAGATGCCATGACATCTTTGGCGCAACTTGTCATCATTGTTCAACTAAGGGAACCTCTGACTGTCCAAACATATCTCCCAAGAGTTGTAGTGACCACTCTAATTGATAGAAATTTTGAATATGACACCAAAGCAGTCCCATGGGAATATCAACCAGACGCCAATGGCAAGATGATCGACATTGTCGTAGCTCAAGGGATGACCAGGTCGGGGAGGTGTTATGCCCCAGAGGATCTAAATCAAAGAGCTCTTGGAAAAGAACAGAACCCAAAGAAGAATATTACCGATATTGAAGTCACAGAATTTTGGAAGAAGATGTAGCCTAAAGACTATTCAGTCGAAGAGCAGCTGAAGAAGACGACAGCCTACATATCCATTTTGTCTCTTCTTAAAAGCTCATAGGAATACTTTGATGGAAGTGTTAGATGGAGTGAACATTCTTAAAGAGACCACGAGTGAAACCTTAGCTTCAACGATTGGAAGAATAGCGGAAGCTAACAAGATTTCTTTCCATGATGATGTGTTGCCTGCAGAAGGGGCTGGGCACAACAAAATGCTTCACATCTCAGTCAAATATTGTGATAAGATTGTGACTCGAGTTCTAATTGATGGTGGGTCTGAATGCAACATTTGTCCTTTCACCACTCTGAGGGATTTAGGTGTTAATATGGAAAAGATAAAGGAAAGTCGTGTGAAAGTTCGACCTTTTGATGGAGCGCAAAGAAGTGTCATTGGAGAGATCTATCTCACATTGCAGGTGGGGCCAGCTGAATTCCCTATCCTATTTCAAGTTATGGATGTATCATCCAACTACAACCTGTTGCTAGGAAGACCATGGGTTCACATGGCAAGAGCGGTTCCTTCTACTCTTCACCAATATGTAAAGTTTGAGTGGGGTCGCACAGAAGTTACGATCCACAGAGAGCTTAGTCACCCCATCTTTTCTGTTAATTCTATCCCAGTTGCAGACAAGTTAGACGGAGCCACCTTTCACACTTTGGAAATTATACAAGCTATAAGGGTAGGTGAGGAAGCAGAGGCAAGTAATACAAAGTTGTCAAGTGCAGCGAAAATGGTTGCGTCAGAGATGTTGAAGTATGGATATCAGCCTAAGAATGGACTTGGACCTAAGTCTAACGGCATAGTTGATTCGATCCATTTGAAGCATCAAAGAGGCATCAATAGACTCAGATATGAGCCTACCTCGGGAAGAGACCGTCACGGGTCAAGCAATACAATCTTTGTACCAAAACAAGCTTTAATTCCAGATCAAGCTGGTGTTGATGATATCATAGAAGGAATAGGCAATCTGTTCGTGGCCATGGCTGGAAAAGAAGAAGGGATAAATCTCAACCAGTTGACCATTCGTGAAGCCGAACCTGGAGAAATCTTGCAGAATTGGACCATCAGCCCATCCCTGTTTCAACCAGAGTCCTGGTAGTGTGGAAAAGTAGTCTAAATTTTAAAATTCGCATGATCAAATTGAGGCTTGAATTATGCCTAATCTTTTGTTGTTTGCCTCTTCTAAAAGCTAGTAAGCTTTGAAATAAAAAGTCTTTATTTTTTTCTTTGAAAAGTTTTTATCGTTATTTTAAATATCTATTTATTTTTTACTTACCTTTTGCACTTTTCAACGCTCATATTAATAAAAATCCTCGTTCAACGGTTATGACATATAACGAATCTACCAAGCAAGATGAAAGTGATGAACAAGAACTCGAAGAGTATGATGCCTGAAAATTTACAACATGAGATTGAACAAGTTGAAAGTCAGAAGAAACCCAATATGGATGAAACAGAGGTGTTCAACTTAGGAAATGAGTAAATCGTGAAGGAGACACGAGTCAGCATCTATTTGGAGGCTGAAAGAAAGCAAGAGTTAACAGAGTTGCTTAAGCAGTATGTTGACGTATTTGCTTGGTCTTATGATGACATGCCAGGATTAAGCACCGATATTGTCTCGCACAAATTACTGATTGATCCCACTTGTCTACCTGTTAAGCAAAAGACAAGAAAATTCAAGCCAGATTTGAGTTTAAGGATCAAGGAGCAGGTAACTAAGCAAATTGAGGCGAACGTTGTGAGGGTTACAAATTACCCCACATGGTTAGCAAATATTGTTCCTATGCCAAAAAAGGATGGAAAGATCAGAATATGTGTGGACTATCGAGATCTTAACAGGGCCAGTCCTAAGGATGATTTCCCTCTTCCAAATATTCATATACTCATCGATAATTGTGCAAAGCATGAGTTGCAATCATTTGTCGATTGCTTTGCAGGATACCACCAAATCCTGATGGATGAAGATGAGGGCCAAAAATGCCGGTGCAACCTACATGAGGGCCATGACTACCCTTTTTCACGATATGATCCACAAGGAAATTGAAGTGTACGTGGATGATGTCGTTATCAAATCCAAAAGAACTTCAGACCACCTGGATGACTTACGAAAGTTTTTTGAGAGGTTGCGTAAGTATAATCTGAAGTTGAATCCAGCAAAGTGTGCATTTGGAGTACCCGCGGGAAAACTATTGGGATTCATCGTTAGAAGAAAAGGCATAGAGTTGGATCCATCAAAGATAAAAGCAATCCAAGAGCTACCTCCACCTAAGACCAAAAAGGACGTGATGAGTTTCTTGGGAAGACTGAATTACATCAGTCGGTTCATAGCTCAATCCACAGTGATCTGTGAATCTATATTAAAGTTACTGAAGAAAGACACTACCACGAAATGGACAGAGGAATGCCAAAAGGCTTTCGATAGAATCAAAGAATACTTGTCCAACCCACCAGTATTGGTCCCACCAAAGCCTGGAAAGCCTTTGCTATTATATTTATATGTCATGGATAATGCATTTGAATGTGTATTGGGGCAGCATGATGAGATAGGTAGAAGAGAGCAAGCCATTTACTATTTGAGCAAGAAGTTCACACCATACGAGGCAAGATACACCTTGTTGGAATGAACATGTTGCGCTTTGACTTGGATCGCGCAAAAATTTAGGCACTACATGTCTGCATAGACCATGTACTTGATCTCAAGAATGAACCCACTCAAGTACATCTTTCAGAAACCAATGTCTGCAGGTAAGCTGTCGAAGTGGAAAATTTTGTTGAGCGAGTTTGATATTGTGTACGTGACAAAGAAGGCCATCAAAGGACAAGCCATGGCTGATCACCTCACAGAAAACCCGGTGGACCATGATTACAAGCCACTCACGACCTACTTCCCTGATGAAGAGGTTTTGTTTGTAGGAGAAGACATATCAGAGTCATATGATGGATGTAGGATGTTCTTTGATGGAGCATCAAACTCTATTGGAGTTGGAATATGAGCAGTCGTAGTTTCAAAAACAAGTTAGTGTTATCCAATCTCTGCCAAGATTAGGTTCTACTGTACCAGTAATATGGCGGAATATGAAGCTTTTATTCTCGGACTCAGGATAGCCATAGACATGAATATCAAAGAACTCTTGGTGATAGGAGATTCCGACTTGTTGGTTCATCAAGTGCAAGGAGAATGGACCACTAAAAATGTCAAGATCCTTCCTTATTTGCATTACATAAAAGAGTTGAGTAGGAGATTCACAAGGATTGAGTTCAATCATGTCCCTTGAGCTCAAAATGAGTTTGATGATGCTTTGGCAACATTGTCCTCGATGATTCAACATCCAAACAAGAATTACATAGACCCTATCGATATAGAGTTACATGATCAACATGCATATTATTTTCATGTAGATGAGGAACTGGATGGAAAACCTTGGTACTATGATATCAGAAGATTGATAAAAGCACAAGAATATCCTGAAAATGCTACAAGCAAGCAAAAACAGACTTTGAGGAGGATGGCCAATCATTTCTTCCTTAACGGAGAAATCCTATATAGGAAAACTTCAGATTTAGGATTGCTGAGGTGTGTTGACGCCGCAGAAGCGACAAGGCTTTTGGAAGAAATACATGCAGGAACATATGGACCACACATAAATGGGTTCACTTTAGCAAAGAAAATTTTAAGAGCTGGATATTTTTGGATGACCATGGAGAGAGATAGCATCCGGTATGTGCAAAAGTGTCATCAGTGTCATGTGCATGGATTTTTATACGGGCTTCACCGAATGAGATCAATCTGATGGGTTCCCCTGGCCATTTGCCGCTTGGGGCATGGATGTTATCGGACCCATAGAGCCTTCCGCGTCAAATAGGCATCATTTCATCCTGGTGGCTATCCATTATTTCACAAAATGGGTCGAAGTTTCGACATACAAGGCAGTGACTAAGAAGGTAGTGGCAGACTTTGTTCGCAATAACATAGTTTGTCGGTTTGGAATTCCAGAATCAATCATAACAAATAATGCGGCCTACCTCAACAACAATCTTATGAAGGAAACTTGTGAAAGGTTCAAGATTGCTCATCAAAATTCCACAGTTTACCGGCCACAGATAAATGGAGCAGTTGAGGCTGCAAATAAGAATATCAAGAAGATTTTAAAGAAAATAGTAGACAGTCACAGGCAATGGCATGAGAAGCTACTATATGCTTTACTCGATTATCGCACCACGATCAGAATATCAACTGGACAACTCCTTATATGTTGGTTTATGGTTCGGAAGCAGTAATACATGCTGAGGTAAAAATACCATGTTTAAGGATTATCCAAGAGGTTGGTCTGGACGATGCAGAAGCAGGAAAGAACAATTGATGTTCATCGATAAAAAGAGGATGGGCACGGTTTGTCTTGGCCAACTCTATCAGAACAGAATGACCAAAGCATTCAACAAGAAAGTCAAACCTCGACAGTTCACACCAGGGCAGTTAGTATTAAAGAAGATCTTTTCTTACCAAGGAGAAGCCAAAGGGAAATTTGCACCAAATTAGCAAGAACCCTACATGGTTCATAGAGTACTCTTTGGAGGAGCGGTAATCTTAGCAGAAATGGACAGCAGAGTGAGCACAAAGCCAATCAATTCAGACGCCATCAAGAAATACTACATCTGAAGACCTGAAGATTAGCAATTATTTCTGGTACTTTTGCTCTTACCGAGCTTGACTTCCCACGGTGGGATACGTAGGCAACCCACATCGGATCCGGTCTCCTTTAGAAAACCCAAAATCATCATTTCCATGTATTTAGAACTACGCTCAACCTGAATTCCCTTGGCGGGATACGTAGGCAATCCTTTTCGGATTATGTCCCTTGCATTTCATATTTTTTCCTTTTCCTTTTGTATATGAACTACGTCCTGACCTGATTCCGCTTGGATACATAGGCAGCCTGAGTCAGGCTCGGTCATTGCATTACATGTTCTTACTTTTCCCTTGCATATTTTTCACTTTTCTATTGTATCTGAACTACGTCCTGACCTGATTCCGCTTGGATACGTAGGCAGCCTGATTCAGGCCCGGTCATTCCATTTCATATTCTTTACTTTTCTATTATAATCGAACTACGTTACGACATGATTCCACTTGGATACGTAGGTAGCTTAAGTCAAGCTCGGTCATTGCATTACATACTTATATTTCTTCCACTTGTATTCGAACTACGTTACGATCTGATTCCTACTTAGGGATATGTAGGCAGCCTAAGTCAGGCTCGATCAATGCACTACATAACTTTTTCCCTACCTTAGGAAACACTTCCTCATAGTTAGCGTAACCTCAGAATATGAAGAATCTCGATCGTTGCAGTGTCTACAAAAGAGCTAGGGAAGATTCATCAGGAGGGTAAAAGCTACAAGAAGACTATGTTAGGTATAGTCAAAATAATGGAAAGCTCGATGGACTTCGGAACATGTCATAATCTAAAAAATGCTGGAGAATATATATATATATATACCTAATATATACGTAATACACTTATTTTCTATAAAAACAAGCTAATTCTTTTCAAAGAATTTTTCTACTCTTCCACCTGCCAAATCTCTAGCTTAATCAACTATGTGCGGGACAAAGAAGGTGCCGAAAGATTCTAGTGACGAGTCTTCAGTCTGCGAGTCGATACAATCAACACCCCACCCAAACTAAAAAATTTCTTTGAGTGCAGAAACACAAGAATCAATAAAAAAACATCAAATCTCGGGGCATGATCAGAAACGCCATTCGACTTCTCACAATCTGGAGCCAAAATACTCTTTCCTTATTTTATTTCCCGAAAGTACTTCAACTAGCATCTTATATCTAAAAATATTTCATTTAAATCTTTGCAAGTACGCTCAAGATCCAGATCAATTATTGAAGAGAGGGGCCCCTAGTCGGAAAATAGATTAGTTGGCTTTCTTTCAAAATAACTCCACCAACTGGAGCTTGTAATGTAACCTCATCAATAACTCCACCGATCGGAGGTTGTATATAGCAAAAATAGTCAAACTCCGCAAACCGGAGGCGGTACATAGCAAACATCGATCAAATTCCGCCAATCAGAGTTGCATATAAGCAAAAGAAGCAACACTCCGCCAATCGGAGACTAACATCGTAGCGATGTCACTGAAGCTCCACCGATCGGGGGCATGCAAGAATAGCGACACTGTCATACGCTAACAATAATATGTTCCATTACAAGCTTTACACAGCTGGATTCAGGATTTTGCATTACAACAGCCCCGCCAAGCGGAGGTCTACATTACAAGCTTTACACAACCGGATAGAGGCTTTTACATTACAACAGCCCCGCCAGTCGAGGGCCTTTACATTACAAGTTACTTTACATACATCACATTCACAACACAAAAAAGGGGGACATCAACAATCGTTTGAACATCTACACTCTACTTTTTACATTACCATTTCAATTTATAATTATTTTTTAACCGCAACAGGTACATTTCACCCTTTTACATGTTTTGCAGGACAACACATTACAACGAGGAACTCCCTCTAAACAGCTAACTAGGTCAAGTTAGGGCAATGTCAAGCATCACTAGCTACGTCAAGGATTCACTTTCAAAACTTAACTCGACTCGATCTTCAGAAGTTCAGATTTAAATTTCACTTGTAGCTCTTTCATATCTCAGTTCATTATAACTTGACACTGGGCAGTCTTTTTGAAAATTCATCTCTCTACCATGAGTCTTCAGTAGAAACTGCTACGAGACATTTCTCATTCAAGTTTCTTTAGAACTATATCCCATCCCTCGATTTGTGCTAATCTCTTCATACCTCACCATCAAAATATTTCAGTATTACCATAATTCGATACTGCGGCAAATTTTAATAAAAATTTGCTATGTTTCTACACTCTCGAACTACATATGGCCTGATTTCTCATGAAACCTGAGATATGTAGGCAGCTCAGGAGCCAGAGTTCGGCCATAACTCCATAAACATTTCTTACCAAATTTTTCTCAAGGTTTATTTTGGTGGGTCGCCTAAAATTGGATTGTGTCAATATTTCTTTGTCCACGTCTTCTCTACTCTCTTCCATGGACAAAGAAAGGGGCAAGTTGTTGACACCCAATTTTGGCTCTCCACATTTATTTAATAAATATAATAATAATAATAATAATAATAATAATAATAATAATAGAATATATATATGTTATGAAATTTTTGTAGGAATACAAAAAGATTTTTTTATTATTTATTTTACTTGATAAATTTATTTCATAAATGTTATTTCTTATAAATATTAAATATATTATATAAATATTACTACTTACTTTCTCATTTTCAGATTTCGTCAAATGAATATTTTTTCTTAAGGGTTAACTCGATTTTTTCTAATTAAATATAATTTCTATTATTGAGATAAATATTTGTTGGCATTTTTTTTTAAAAAAAGTTAGGAAAACTTAATTAATTAACGAGTTACTAACTTATATTAATCTAATTTTTAGAATTACTAATTTTATCAAGTAAGCTAGTCTTGCAAAAATAAAAATTAATTCAATAAATTATGACTATTTAATAAAGAAGAGGTTATAATTTAAATGAATTTAATTTGAGAAATTTTGGCAATCCAAGTCACCTTAAATCGGCCAATTTGTGTGTGCCACGTAGGCGAGCACATGGATTGTGCTTCTTAACTTTAATCTCAACCATCTATTTTAATTCAACGGCTTTAATTAATTCATCTTTTAATATATAATTATTATCAAAATATATATATATATATATATATTATTAATCTTTTTTAGCCCTTGATCAAACCAATGACTTTTCAACATAGACTCCTACGCTACCCTTACTCTGTTTCCCAGACATCACGTTCTTCTCCCCTACCACTGCCCTATACTCTTTTTCCCAGAAGCGCACCTCATAGCCTTCTTCCCCAAAAGAAAAATCAGTGCGTCTCTTCACCTTTCCAGACGCCTGGAACTCGTCTACCCCATTCTCTCTCATCGCTGCCCATCATGCCGCCCACCTTCTCCCTCAGACTACTCGCTAGCTAGCTTTCTCCATAGACGCCAAAACGTCCTCTCCCATCACCGCCCCACGTGATCCCCCATCTCCCTGTCAGAAGAACGACTCTGGGCCACCGGAAAACGCCTTATCAATCACTCAATCCTCTTGAATCGACCTCGATTCTTTAGAGATTTTACGTCCCCTTCATCATTAGTCCTTCCGCTTTGGCTTTCCAAGAATTCAAAATTTGAATTCTTGAGGCCAATAGAGGTTACGACTTGGCTATAAAAGAAGCCATTTGGTTCCTTCTGAAGAGGCAGAAGAAATCATCCATCAACGTCCAAAAATAATCCAAAAAAAAGATCCGGAAATCAGTGAGAACATCCAAGAATCAACGGAAGATATAGATCAACATAAAAAAAATGATACGAGAATGAACAGAAAAGGGGAATAAACACACACTTCAAGCATTAGATTTCAAAAAAATTCTCTCTTCTTTCATCTTTCCAATTTTGGCTTTGAACTCGAATCTGCAGAAGGGTTGAAAGCGAGAATCTTTTGACTTTAAAACTCTAGTTTGCTTCTCTACACAAGGTTAGAAATCGTCCTTCTCCGGATTACATTTAATTTCGTATACAACTTCACCCTTTTTTTTAGTCTTGTTCGTTTTGCTGTTGGTCTTTTTTTTTTTTATGATAACATAAGATTGCAATTCTTCGTTCTGGTTGAATCTTTTGTTCCTTCAAGTTTAATATGATTTAAATAAGTATGTATGAATGATAAAGTACATCCTGATTTGATTTAGTGGTTGTAACTTGCTACGGTTCTTTTTTTTAGCCTCCAGTATGCCTTATAACGAATTGTTTCAAGCTATTCTACTTGTTTTAGTGCTTTTTTTCTTTCTTGTTTACAGTAGGGATCAATATCAGCGCTCCTTGCCATTTATCTTGACTCTGCCTATTTTGAACATGTTTGGTTGTTGTTCCCTGTAAATTTATTCATTGATAAGAAAGACAAGATGAGTAAGAATTAGTGTCGTCTAAATGAATTATTGACTCCTATAAACATGTAGCATGTTTTTTTCGTTCAAATTTTCATCTGCTCGAGTCGTTCATTTACACGTCTCTTCTAGTATAAATAGAGAACCATTAGGCACATCTAAGGTAAGACTTTCTCGACGGAAATCAAGCCTCTTTGTAAAACAAAAATACTTCTCAATAAAATATCTCTTTAGCTTTTTTAAAAAGAATAATAATTAAATGTTGGCTTGTAAAATAGCTGCTGCTTTAGCTAAGTTTTCGGGTTCCAATTTTGCTTAAGAAGTGATTCGGGTATACAAATACAAATAGTAAATTAAGAAGTTATTGTATCTATCAAAACAAGTTAGCAAGTATTCATCTAGTAAAGACACTTTAATATTTTCTAGTCATGAGTTGCTGGGCACCTTGTCTAACATTGATAACTTGTATTTTTTGTTTTATATTGAGAACTTAGCGACTTATCTATGTTCTAAATTCCTAAAACAGACCATATAAGGTGATGATATTCTAATGTTTCCTTCCTAAGAATGCTTGCTTACTTGATTTCAATGGAATGCATATGCTTTTAAGTTAGTTGAGGATAATTAGTTTGCTAGATTAACTTACTGTATCCCAAAATTGTGCTAAATATATAAAGTAAGCAATTCTAATAGCATTTGAAAGATTTACACAAACTCATACTTTCCAAGAAAGTAAAATAAAATATTTTTTACATGTCAAAATGTCACTTTAACAAGTCTCTAATATCCTGTTTTATGTGAGTTTATATTTGTTTGCATACTTACTTTACTGCACAGTTTAATTAGTTACTAATCTTTATCTCCTTATAATTCTTATGTTTTATGTACAACCGGAGGGCTGGAGTTTCTACTTTGGAACTCGTTATTGGCACATCAATTAGGATTATCACAACGCTTGGACTCTCGCAAATTAGGAGTCCAATATTTCTTAGTCTTTCTCTTTTCGAGTCTTAATTATATTGTTTTGGTATGTTGGCTAACCTTTACTCTTAAGTTTGATATATTGCTTGTCTTTTTATTTTGAAGAATATTTATGTGAGCCAATATTATTTGTTTATGTATTTAGTTGAAACACTTTTAAAACAAATGATACAAAAAATATTTTTCTTAAAAAATGGGTTAGTATTTTACTTATAACATTCTTTCACGCCTTTAAAGTTGAAAAGAGAGGGCTTATAGTTTAAAAATTTTCCAAATAAATTTTCAAAAGGCTAAAAAATAATTTTTATTTAGGCCTATTCGTCGCTTAGGATCTCCAAATAAATTTGACATTAGTTTAAAGGCTAGAATAATTACCTTTAGAAATTACTTATGGCTAAGGTAATTACTTTTAGACATACATATTTTTTAAGAAAATAAGTAGAAAAGTAGGCTTATATATTTAACCAAAAAATAAATATAACTATAAAATAAAGTCTCAATAGTTAGGCCTATTTTATAATCTTTAGATCAACCTCTTTATAAAGAAATTGTATTTACTATTATCACTATCTTTATTTTTTAATCAAATATTTCTAAAAATACTTAATTTCTTAACATGATTATTTCAAAGATTTTAGATATGCCAACAGGTTCAAACAAAATACAAGGTACATACATATATAGGTCATACACATAAAGGTATAAACTCTATATTTCTCTACATAACCTATTACTTTATCTACTATCACTTTTATGAATGTTATTTATTTATTTTTATAATTTATTCCTACACTTAAATATACATATTATTTTACTAAATACAATCTATCATCAATTCATCTGTACATGTAAATATAATAATAAACATTCACATGTTTTAAACAACTTACATGTATATACTATACTTCATGATAAATAATTTTAGATCACAAACTCTATATAATATTTTAACATCTAGTATCTTTATTATTTATTTTATTTTTAGAAAACACCATTCTATATATTTTCAATCAAATTACACATCACATACTACTACATATTTACACTTGACTACTATTTTATTTTATTTTCTTTCACGTCTTAATAAAATGACATATTTTCATATATTCAACATCTATATATTTTTTTAGGATAACATTACTATGATACATCTATATTTTCCAACACATAAAAATTAACATACATTTAAGTACATTTATTTATTTATTTATTTTACTACTATTAAATGTATTTTATAGATGTATATATCTAATACCTTGTATTTTACTTTTTTCTTGAACTAATGAGATTTAATTATCGTTGATTTTTTTTAAAAGAAAATAAATAAACAAGTTTTCCTAAGTATATTTTCCTAAATTGAGTTTAAGGACTATCTTCGGATAGGCTCTGAGGGATGCTTAATACCTTCCTCTCGAGTAACCAAAACCCTTACTCAAAATCTCACTGGTTTCGCAAATCAAAACAGAGTTTACATTTACATAATAAAATGTTTTTCCTAATATTTTTCTTAAAATTCAGGCGGCGAGTCTAAAACAAAAACAAAGCAATTTTTTCCAAAAATCAGAGTGTTAGCCATATTATGTTGTGAATTGTTTCGGCCGGTTCGAAATAGGGGTGCGACATCTACTATTCCAAAAGTTTCATGTATATAGCATCGTTTATTGTTGAGTATATTTAGTTTGAGTTGAGTATCTTGAGTTGAGTTGAGTATCTTGAGTTGAGTTGAGTTGAGTATTCTTGAGTCATGTTGAGTTGAGACAAGGTAAGTATGTCTTCCCCTTTATTAGATCGAGCTTATACTTATATGTTGCAGAGTTACCCTTACATGGTCGTACATTCCTTGTACTGACGCCATTTGGCATGCATCATTTCATGATACATATACATGTTTTAAGATCATCAATAGGCGTTTCGTGGAGGTCATGTGGTATTCTAGTCAACTGTGGTGAGCCTTCTTATATTACGGAGGACTTCACATTTACCTTACAGTTAGTAATGTTGAGAGATCGTGGGTCTTATCTCGATACCCTTCTGTAATAGTATAGGCTTCATAGATAGACAAATTTGAGGAGTTTTCTTTATTTCTTTCTTTTGAGTTGTTTTATAAACTCTGAGTTTATCTTTTGAGTATTATTCAAACTTTTTAAAGTTGAGTATTTGAGTTTAATGAGATTTGATTCAATATTAAGTTTTTGTATGCTTGAGGTAGTCTTCCGCTTGTAGTTAGCCAGGATAAGGGTTCGCTTGGGGACCAGTAGTGGTTCTCAAATGCTGGCCACGTCCATGGTGTAGACTCAGGTTGTGACAGTTATAGTGTCTAGTTATATATTAAATTATTAATATTTAATATTTAGGAAGGGTAAAGTAGTAAATTATTACCGTCTTATTGGGTTATCAGTTTACCCAATAACCCAATAGTAAATACTGAAACTCAACCGATAGCCCAATAACTTTCTTTATAAACCCATTAAAAATCCAATAACCCAATAATATTTTTTCGGTTTGGTTTTTGCACACTCCTAGAAAAGGGATATCTTCTCTAAGGTAAAATATGATATTTATTCTTGCTAGGGAAAATGTAATAACCTTGAAGGTCACTTTTGAAAAAAAATAATATTATTTTATTTCTTTCGTTAGTTATCTCGAGTTATGTTTGATCAGTTTATGAGGTTGGTTTTGAAGATGGATCAAAAAGTTGAGAATTTTGGAAGTTTTCGAGGTTTGGAAGCTTTTAAGTTAGGCATAATACATAAATATTCCCTTTAACTTGGTCTTATTTCACATTTATTCCCTTAAATTTTGGGTGTGCACGAATAGACTCTTAGGTGTCGTTTGGTAGAGTGTATTAGTAATGTTTGCATTAGTAATGTTTGTATTTATTTTGCTTTCATTAGTTATGCATAGATTATTTCTTATGCATTATTAAGTTTGGTGCATTAAATATAGTATGCATTGTATAAAATTATTTATTTATAAAACTATCCTCCACAATTATGGTGGAAAAGATGTAAAAGTGCTTTTTATGGATAATTGAATCTTTAACCATGATAATGCATCTGTTAAATCCCTTTGCATTACTAATACCTAAACATTCATGGTATTAGTAATACGGGTAAAAATATTTAAATATACAATTTAAGTACCTAAACAACTCCTCTATAACAATAGTTTGACCAAAGCAATATAATTTTTACAAATCTAAAACAATAAAATAAAAATAAGAGAATTAAAAGAACGATGAAAACGTTTCAATATTAAATAAGATTTCATTCTTTCATGCCTTGAGGCTACCCCCTGGACGCGGGCATGGGACCTAGGATCACGAGTGACCCCAAGCTAACCCTGCTGGCATATCATAAACATACTAAAGATAAACTGAATAAATAAATATTGTGTGGAAGTTAAATCATAAGATAATCTGAAATGATGGGGAATACCCATATACTAAATCTAAAATATTTTAATCAACAACTGAAAAGTCAAACTCTAACTCTATAGTTGACTTTGTCTATGTCTGAACATAGCATCTACTAACTAGAAATGCTGGGACAATCTAGCAAAACTGAAACTAATATAGCCCTCAAAGAATGAGGACTCACCACTGATGCTGCTAAACTGAAAATCGGGAACCGATCTATGCGTGATCTGACTGCTGAGGACCAGAACCTACATCATGACAAGATGAAGTGCAGAGTATGCGTCAGTACTTGAAAGGAACTGACTACTAAGCATGCATGATAGAGTAAAGCTGAATAATAACATAACTGAACAAGCAATAAAGCAATGATATAATCTGAACATGATAAGGATACTTGAAATACTGAACATCGCTAAACTGAATGCAATGACCAAGTTTATAACATGTTGAGACTGAATGTTGAACTATACTGATAACATAGTCAATACAATAGAATCTGACTGAACTGTAAGAGAGCTACCAATAACCGACATAAAACCACATGGGCTAAATGTGGAGTCTGATGTATACGCCCCATCGAGAGGACCCAATATACCTTACCAGAGGTATTGAGGCATGCTGGCGTGAGCACTAAAATGATGCCCACAACGGGGACTTACAACCTATGGGGGCACGTAGTTCTGGGACTCGAGGGTGTCTGACCCTAGTCCACTCGGTATTAAGCTTCTCCCAATTGATTATGGAATTAACATTTTATGATTGAATTTATGTATTACTGTATAGCTCGATTACTGACATGCAAACTGGGAATGCAACATTAATATACTGATAATAATGCATTCAAAAACTAAGGCATGTTTACATACAACTGAATTAACTGGCCTAGCATGTGTAATCCATGAACTAAACGAACTACATAGCTAGGGTTCTGAGTTTATGCATGAACCTGTGCAATAAAGATACTGAAGTCATGATGATACGATTTGGATCATTTTAACAGCTAAAACCCAATAATTCTAACATTCAAAAACCCCAAGTCTAGATAATATTAGGGGATCAAGAATCTGACTGAAATCTAGGAACCTAATGGGCGAAAGGAACCCACTTGTGAAATCCCACATACCTGGTAACGAATTCCACGGAGAAATCTTTCGATTGGGCTGATACTGATGAAAAACCTTGTTGCATTTTGGAAAGCTTTGGTCGACTATTTCTCCTCTCTGGTTCTAAGTTTGATCGATTATCTTGAGAAAGAATTGACTAGGGTAGGTTCTAATTAAGTTACTAGGCTAAAACTGACTAAAAGTACATAGTTTAGGGGTTCAATGCATAGGGAAAATACCAAAAAAACACTAACATAAAAAGTCAACTGGCTCATCGACGGAGCTGACTGACGGGCAGTAAGTCGACTGATGGTCCGTCCTGTCGGTCGTCATTTGGCTGTCAGAGGGCTGAAATCTAGGGTCTGAAACTAAAAGTTGACCGGCCCATCAACGGAGCTGACTGACGGCCCCGTTAGTCGACTGACGATCCGTAGGTGGCCTCCGTCGGTGGCACGTGCAACTTTTGAAAATCTGGAAAAAAATTCTTCTTCGAATCTGGGGTGTTACAATATCTCCCCCTTAGGAACATTCTTCCTCGAATGAAGGCTAAACTAGCCGGGTATGGAGGGAAAGAGCTGCAAACCCTACCACTAAGCACAGGAAACTAATTTTTGATTGACCTAAGTTCCAAGGACATGCAAATACGCTGAAAATGCAACAACAAACTGAAGGAACATGATACTAAGACTGAAACTGCGCATAAATGACTGAAAAACTGAAGAGGGACTAATACCTCAAGCTGGAATAGAATCGGAAGGAAAGAGATGAGGATACTTGACCTTCATGGTTGTTTCTGCTTCCCAAGTAGCTCCCCTGACTCCTCCACAAAACCTTAAACGAAGCGACTTATTTGTTTCTCAACCTTCTAACCTGACGATCAAGAATCTCAATTGGCACATCCTCATAAGTGAGACTATCCTTCACAGCCACACTTTCTAAAGGTACTATAGATGTTGTATCACCCACACACTTCTTCAATAGCGAAATGTGAAAAACCAGATGTACCGCTGCTAGTTCTGCTGGTAACTTTAACTCATAAGCAACTTTATCAACTCTTTCCAAGATCTTTTAAGGGCCTTCATATCTAGGACTGAGCTTCCCTTTCTTTCCAAACCTCATCACCCCTTTCATAGGCAACAATTTCAGGAAAATCCAATCATCAACTTGGAACTCTAATTCCCTTCTCCTTACATCTGCATAGGAATTCTAGCGACTCTGGGCTGTCTTAAGTCTATCTCTAATGAGCTGCACTTTCTACATAGCATCATGAACTGAATATGGCCCTATCAATGATGCTTCACCTACTTTAAACCAACCAACTGGAGATCTACATCAACGCCCATACAATGCCTTATAAGGGGCCATCTGAATGTTGGAATGGTAGCAATTATTGTAGGCGAACTCTATATGAGGAAGGTGATCATCCCAACTACCCTTGAAGTCAATCACACAAGCTCTCAACATGTCCTCTAAGGTGTGAATGGTACGCTCTGTCTGACCATCCGTCTGTGGATGAAATGTTGTGCTAAGATTAACTTGAGTACCCAGACCTTTCTGAAATGACTTCCAGAAATGAGAGGTAAAGTGAGGACCTCTATCTGAGATGATAGACAAAAGAACCACATGTAACCTGACTATCTCATTAATGTAAAGCTTGGCGTAGTCCTCCGCCAAATCTGTAGTCTTAACCGCTAAAAAGCGCGCAGACTTAGTGACTCTATCAACAATCACCCAAATGGAGTCATGTTGTCTGCGAGTACGAGGTAAACTTGTAATGAAGTCCATGTTGATCACTTCCCACTTCCAAGTAGGAATGTTGATCTCTTGAGTCATACCTTCTGGTTTCTGATGTTCTACCTTGACTTGTTGGCAATTTGGGCACTTAGCCACAAAATCCGCTATATCCCTTTTCATACCATTCCACCAAAAGAATTCTCGCAGATCACGGTACATCTTAGTGGCTCCTGGATGAATAGAATATTTGGAGTTATGGGCTCCTACCAGAATTTGTTGTCTCAACTCACCCACCTTAGGAACACATAATGGACCCTGATAGCGAAGCACACCATCTCCCCCTTGGAGAAAACCTCAACTCTCTGTTAATGGACTACACCCTTTAGTTGAAGCAATATCAAATCAATGTCTTGCTTTTCCTTAACTTCCGCTACCAATGAAGATTCTGACCCATTCTGGACTATTACACCACCATCTGATAAGCTCATAAGACGAACTCCTAAGCGAGCAAGTCTGTGAACATCCTTTGCTAGTTCTTTTCTTTCTTCCTCAACATGTGCTACACTACCCAGAGATAGTCTACTAAGAGCATTTGCTACTACATTTGCCTTACCGGGATGGTAATGAACACTCATATCATAATCCTTGAGGAATTCAAGCCATCTCCTTTGGCCAAGATTTAACTCTTTCTAGGTGAACACATACAAAAAGGTCTTATGGTCTATGAACACATCTATGTGAACACCATACAAGTAATGTCTCCAAATCTTAAGTTCAAACACCACTGCTACAAGCTCGAGGTCATGAGTTAGATAGTTCTTCTCATGCACCTTAAGTTGTCTAGAAACATAAGCTATAATCTTACCTCACTGAATCAACACACAACCTAGGCCGACTCTGGATGCATCACAATAGATAACATAACTGTCTGAACCCTCTGGTAGAGTCAAAACAGGAGTTGTAGTCAAAACAGGAGTTGTAGTCAACCTAGTTTTCAGTTTTGCGAAGCTCTTCTCACAATCATCTGACCATCGAAACTTAACCTTTTTCTGTGTTAACTTACTCAATGGAGAGGCTATGGATGGAAATATTTCCACGAACCTTCTATAATAACTTGCTAGACCCAAGAAACTTCTGATATCTATAGGAGAGGTAGGTCTGGGCCATTGTTTCACTGCTTCTTTTTTCTGAGAATCCACTTGAATCCCTTCGCTAGACACTATATGCCCAAGAAAAGCAACATACTGCAACCAAAACTCACACTTACTTAACTTAGCGAATAACTGGCAATTTTTGAGAGTTTGCAGGAAAACCCTCAAATAAATCTCATGTTCTTCCTCATTCCTAGAGTAAATGAGGATATCATCAATAAAGACAATAACGAATAAGTCCAAATACTACTTGAACACTCTATTCATCAAATCCATGAAAGTTGCAGGAGTATTGGTTAGTCCAAATGACATAACTACAAATTCATAAATGACCATACCGAGTTCTGAAGGTTATTTTCGGAATGTCACTATCCCTGACACTGAGCTGATGATAACCGGATCTGAGGTCTATCTTTGAGAAATGACTAGCACCCTGAAGTTAGTCATCCAAGTCATTAATCCTGGGGATGGGACACTTATTCTTGATTGTGACCTTGTTCAACTGTTTATAATCGATGCACATTCTGAGAGAACCATTTTTTTTCTTCACGAACAACACTGGTGCACCCCATGGGGAAATACTAGGTCTGATGAAGCCCTTATCTAGAAGGTCTTTCAACTGTTGTTTCAATTCCTTAAGCTCAGCTGGAGACATTTTGTAAGGAGGAATAGAAATAGCCTGGGTATCAGGAAGGAGATCAATTTTAAAGTCAATCTCCCTTTTGGGAGGAACTCTGGGAAGATCTTCTGGAAACACTTCTGGGAACTCATTAACTACTAGAACTAACTAAAGAGTTGGGGTTTCGAAGCTTAAATCCTTAACCAGAACTAGATCATATAGATAACCCTTAGAGATCATCTTTCTGGCCTTAAGGTAAGAAATGAATCGACCCATAGATGCTAAGCTACTACCCTTCCATTCTAAGATTGGCTCATCTGGAAACTGAAAACGAACAATTCTAGTTCTACAATAGACCGAGGCATAACAGGAATGTAACCAATCCATGCCTACAATGACATCGAAGTCTACCATTTCTAACTCTACAAGAATTGCTGAGGTGACTTTCTGAGAGACTGTGACAGGGCAATTTATGTATACCCATCTAGCTATAACTGGGTCACCGACTAGAGTAGAGACTTAGAAGGGTTCTAAAAGAGTTTTTGGACTAACATTGAAGTTGACTTCTATATAGGGAGTTACAAAAGAAAAAGTAGCCCCTGCTGTCTTTCTATTGAGTGTACCATATATGAGCCACATCCTTAAGCTGGTAGGATGTCAACTCAACCCTACCATTACCAGTCACTTGCTTCACTCCAAAGATTTTATTAACCTTATCAATGAAGTTCTATGGATCCTCACTAACTTGTGAACCTACAAAACTCAGGCGGATTTATTCTAACAAAATCTAGAACTCTAGCTGACATTGATCCACCATTTATATTAGTAGGAACTAGAACCTGCTGATTGTTCTGGTTGATCATACTCTGAGCCAAAAGCTGAATCGCATTCCGAAACTCTGCGTTTGAAACCTCATGGTTTGGGACTAGAGAAACTACATTACTATTGCATGCATTAGCATTCCGTGTGTAAGCTCTATGAGGAGACATGATCTTAAGCGCATAACAATGGATTAGAAAGAGAGATCATACCAACACACGATAAGAATATCAAGAAAGTGGAGTTTTCCTAAAACTCTTCGTAGCCTCCCTCTCATTAGATGTGGTGCACTTCACACCCATGAAAAGGACTATACTTAGTGTGGCTTTTCAGACATCCGAGGACACTTAAACCTAGTACTCTGATACCAAATTTGTCACGCCCCGAGGTTACTCCCTGGACGCGGACATGGGACCTAGGATCACGAGTAATCTCAAGCTAACCCTACTGGCATATCATAAGTATACTAAAGATAAACTGAATCAATAAATATGTGCGGAAGCTAAGTCATGAGATAATCTGAAATTATGGAGAATACCCATATACTAAATCTGAATATATGAAAAATTAGAGTTTAATCAACAACTGAAAAGTCAAACTCTAACACTATAGCTGAATCTATATATGTCTGAAAATAGCCTCTACATGCCCCAGCTAAATCTAGCAAAACTTAAACTAATACTAAAGCAAGGAAAGACAATCATGTCACTACTCGAAGAATGAGGACTCACCACTGATGTTGATGAACTGAAGATCGGGAACCGATCTATGCGTGATCTAACTGCTGAGGACCTAAACCTACATCACGAAAAGATGTAGCGTAGAGTATGCGTCGGTACTTGAAAGGTACTGACCATGCAGGATAGAGTAAAGCTGAATAATAGCATAAATGAACAAACAATAAAACAATGATATAATCTGAACATGATAAGGATACTGGAAATACTGAACATGGCTAAATTGAATGCAATAACCAAGTTTATAACATGCTGAGACTAAATGCTGAACTATACTGATAACATGGTCAATGCAATAGAATCTGACTAAACTGTAAAGGAGCAACCAATAACCGACATAAAATCACATGAGCTAAATGTGGAGTTCAATGTATACGCCCCATCGAGATGACCCAATATACCCTACCAGAGGTATTGAGGCATGCTGGCGTGATCACTAAAATGATGCCCACAACGGGGACTTACAATCTACGGGGCACGTAGTTCTGGGACTTGAGGGTGTCTGACCCTAGTCCACTCGGTATTAAGTTTCTCCCAATTGATTATGTAATTAACATTTTATGATTAAATTTCTATAATACTGGATAGCTCGATTACTGACATGCAAACTGGGAATGCAACATTAATATACTGATAATAATGCATTCGAAAACTGAGGCATGTTTATATACAACTGAATTAACTGGCCTACTATGTGTAATCCATGAACTAAATGAACTACATAGCTAGGGTTCTGAGTTTATGCATGAACTTGGGCAATAAAGATACTGAAGTCTTGATGATACGATTTGGATCATTCTAGCAGCTAAAACCCAACAATTCTAACATTCAAGAAATCCTGAGTCTAGATAATATTAAGGGGATCAAGAGTCTGACTGAAATCTAGGGACCTAATGGGTGAAAGGAACTCACTAGTGTAATCCCACATACCTGGTGACGAATTCCACAGAGAAATCTTTCGATTGGGCTGAAACTGATGAAAACCTTGTTGCGTTTTGGAAAGCTTTGGTCGACTCTTTCTTCTCTCTGGTTCTAAGTTTGATCAATTATCTTGAGAAAGAATTGACGAGGGTAATTTCTAATTAAGTTACTAGGCTAAAACTTACCAAAACTACGTAGTTTAGGGGTTAAACGACGTTTAGGGGTCCAACGCATAGGGAAAAGATCAAAAAAACCCTGACTTAAAAAATCGACTATCTCATCGACGGAGTTGACTAGAGGGCCGTAAGTCGACTGACGGTCCATCCTGTCAGTCGTCATTTGGCTGTCAGAGGACTGAAATATGGGGCCTGAAACTGAAAGTTGACTGGGCCATCGACGAAGCTGACTGACGGGCCCGTTAGTAGACTGACGGGTCCGTAAGTGACCTCCGTCGGTGGCACCTGCAACTTCTGAAAATCTGAAAAAAAATTCTTCTTCCAATCTGAGGTGTTACACATTCCTTAATTTAATTTTCTTTCATTCTATTATTTATCTTACACAAATCTCTCAACAATTAATTAATCTTCCCTCTCATAACTCCAAAACAAGTATTGTAACCAAAATAAAACTCCCAATTTTCTTTGACAATCATTTCAATGGTTGAAACCAAAAAATTATCAATTTAATTTAGCACGATGGAATATGGAGTGTAACAAGTATGTATTAGTTTTTTAATTATTTTTTTAGTTTGATTGCTAAAGTATATAGTTCATTTTTTATTGTTTTAAATTTTTTTGGTTGCTTGAATTTTTATGTAAATAGATGTGTTAACTATGAAAAATATTGCTTGAATGAATGCTTCATATGTTGTTAGGCACACAAATTTTAATTAAATTGATTATATAAAACGATTGGAAAATTCTTGATTAAATTATGATTTATATCTTGGTTTAGTTTATGTATTTTGTAGTGCACTATACACCAAAATTGAATCATAATATACAATATTGTTCAAGATAGCAATGTTAAACTATCATGTGCACATTTTTTAAATTAAGTTAATTATACTTAAAAAATGACAATTTCTTGGTTAGTTTGTGGTGTATATATTGATGTACGTATATATTATATATTAGATTGAACTGTACACCAAAGCATCACCATATTATACACCAAAGCGTCATCATACTGTACACCAAAGCATCACCATATTATATATCATTTCTAATTAATTTGTAATTTAAAAATTATAAATAAGTGGTTGTATTATGGTGTTATACACTGTTGTAGGTTAGTATGTGTCTAACTATTTATCGATATGTATCCCAGGAATGTATGTGAATTTCAAGATTGAAGGAGTGATATATGACACAAACACCAAAAAGATATTTACCAAATAGATACAATACTTTGTAATTTTATATTTTTATGAATGAAATTTTTACTAATACTAGTGATTTTTTCATATATGTTGGTATAATTATTTATTAATGATGATAAATATTGGTAGATAATTGATAATATTATGGTGTAAGGCAGCATATAGTTAAAATATATAACAAAAATTAATTTATAATCATGATTTTTACTTCGCGTGCAATTTAATTAGTTGTTGGTGTAAGTTATTCATTGTGATTAAAAATAATTGTACATCAAACTTAATCTACAATGTATATTATTTAATATACTCTTTTTAAAAAATAAAAATTATAGAACGGTATTTTGAGTGTGATAGTTTATAAAAGGAACAAAATTTGATTGTATTTTGGTGTAAGTTATTTATTATGGTTTAAAAAAAATTATCACCAATGTAATACAAAATCTATACCATTTAATATACCCATTCCCCTTCTTCTATTTTTTAATTAACATATATAAAATTGAAGAGAGAGAAGTAAGAAGAGATATTTCCATAATAATTGAAATGAAATTAAAGAGAGAGAAAATATTTTTCCAATAGTAATTGTATGAAATTAATAAGAAATGTGTTTAAGTATAGAAATCATATTAATTAGATTATACATTTTCACTCCGTACAAATTATCATCAAAATCTAAAAAGATAATAAGAAAAAACGTAATTGAAGAGAGAAAAAGATATTTTTGTACAATACTAATGGTAATAAGTGAGAACTAGATAGATACTGCCTGCGTGCGCACGGGCCCAATATTCATCTATGAGTTCATGTATATATTTAGAAGTAATGGCTACTTATCTACTTGCTAAGTAAAGCATATCTTGTAAACTATTATATCCACAATAATAGACGAAACATATTTAAACTTTGATATGTATATTTGTGATTGCCTTGTCCACATATATACACAGTATTTATTTACAGATTGGCAGACGTTGATGCAAGCAGGTTTTATGTTGTTGGCAGCTATATCGTTGCAATTGTGTTGTCACTGTGGTTGATAAAACACATACAGAGATTAGATTGAGTGTAAATGAAAATGAGCGGGATAAGTAAATTGGGTTAATTTCTCATAACTTGTAAAAATTAGCTTTCCCCTGAAAGGAACTGTTTTTTAAAAATATTTGTTTAGAAGCAAGCGGCGCGGCACACAATTTTGATGATATAAGATTCTTGGGTCTACTCTGATCGGTCACAAGTCCTATATATTTTTTATTTTGCCCTGCTGGGTTTAATTGCAGTTTTTTTCACTTTCTTAATCTGGATTGTGTAAATTGTACTGCTTGTTTGGTTTTGTGGTTTGCTGTACCATTTTTCGGTGCGGAATTCATCTTAGGTCTGGCTAAAGGTTTTGTTATAGTATTCTTTAGCTAAGGGTTTTAACCTTGATATTTCTTTTATATTATTTATGATGTATTCTAGATATGACATATCTTGGGTTATTCGGTAGTCCAGTGGCGGACCCAGAAATTTTATCAAGTGGGTTCAAAATATAAAAAAAAAAATGAAGCAGTATTAATGTTGCAAGTGGGTTCAATATAGTGTGTTTTGTTTCAAAAAACAGATGAATATATATGTATATACAATGTATTTTTTCGACGAAGTGGGTTCATATGCACCCACTTGCAACAAGGTAGGTCCGCCCCTGTTCGGTACATATGTAAATTATTTTCTATTAATTGTCCTAATAGTTTTATATCTTTCATAGCTTTTATCCAATATTGTAAATATTCGTAATTCATTTTAATCTGAATTTATTTCTAAATCGTACCATACCATTTTTCGGTGCGGAATTCATCTTGGGTCTGGCTAAAGGTTTTGTTATAATATTCTTTAGCTAAGGGTTTTAACCTTGATATCTCTTTTATATTATTTATGATGTATTCTAGATATGACATATCTTGGGTTCTTCGGTACATATGTAAATTATTTTCTATTAATTTTTCTAATAGTTTTATATATTCCATAGCTTTTATCCAATATTGTAAATATTCGTAATTCATTTTAATCTGAATTTATTTCTAAATCGTACAATTCTATTCTTTCGAGGTCTAAATCATGTAGGTCTATTTCATACCATTCTTGGTTTAGTATATCTTCTAATTCATTATTAAATATTTTTTCCCATATGATTCTTCTTAATTCAATTATCTCTATACCTTTAAGTATATATAGGATTAAAATTTCATAGTTTTTTATCATTTCTTCATGCATATATGTAGTCATGTTTTTTATTATGCAGGTTTTTTATTTTCAATTATTCCTTCCTATCATATTCATAATTGATTAAATTCTTATTAGATTATTATGAACTAGATTATTTGTTTATCATGTTTTCTTGTCACTACTAGTATCGTACTTTAGCGGATATTTTCTTCTTATCAGCGCCTCAACTTTGTTTACTCCCCTAAACGGCTTTCCTTGCCTACCGGTTTCAACATTAGGATGGCATAGTATAGAAGTTTTCTCTCAGTTTTCAGTGTGCTAATAAAATAGAAATCATGATTCAAATAATTCTAATACATAATAACTAACATAAACTTATTCAATCATATGTATGATATTCAGGAATATATGAAATTAGTTATGTATATTTTTTGAACAATATACCTTTGCCTCTTGCTTATCCATGCTATCTGAAATATCTGGTTTGATTTCAGATTGTTGCTCCATTATCTTTTAAAATATTAGTTTATAGTTGAGAGAGTTTTTGAAAGGGATTTTTATATATTAGGCATTGCATGCCTCTTATGTTACATGTACATTTCTTTATATAAAAAGGAAATTATAGCTACTTTACAATCATGCACGTATACTACTTAATAATGTGCCTAATATTTAATAATATAGTGTACCTACTTTATGACTACTTTATGACTTTTTACAAATAATACACCTACTTTATGACACACCATACTACACACTATTCACCTTATGACACACCCACACCTACTTTATGACTTTTTTACATCTTATCTACGTATTTTGCTTTTTGACTACTTTACATTACTTTACTTACATAACTTTTCCTTTCTTATCTTTTTGTCTTCTTCTTCTTGTCTTCTTTCGTCTGTATCTTATTTGATCATTCCAACTGGACATCTGGAATTATGTTATCTTCTCCGTTACATTTCGAACATATGTGGTCTAGATATTTGTGTTCGATTAGTTTACAATATCTGGTCAATAATTCTGTTGAAATAAATCCTGCTTTTAATGCTCTTGTTGTAGGTCGTTCTTCTGGTTTTAATAGTGATAAAATCCATCACTGAACTTCATCCATATCTGCTTTTCTTAGTTCTCTCGAATTTGAATATATCATTAACTGATTTCTAGAGTAATAACTCCATATAGCATTTCCGTTTAAATAATTGTTGGCTAACTCTTGTATAATAGTTTATATACTAATTAGTCTTTTATTGGCATAAAAACCTGGTATCTCTATTTTTTATATTTCGGCTTGTTGTCCAATATCTTTAGGTATAATCATGTCTTTGGTTAATCCTATCTTGATAACTTGAATTGGAGGTTTTATCTCCTCGTATAATATCTCTGCTGGTGCTGTATAGAATTTTATATAAAATAAATTTCTCTTGGTAACGCTTTTATATGTAATGAATGCCTTGTATAGTTTCGGTATTCCACTTATCTCTTCTCCATCATATGTGTACACAGTGTTTAATAGTCCATAATTATAACATGTTTTTACTAAATTTGTTTTTGGTTGTGCTATTAACTTGTTATGGCCTTGTAATTTTTGGGTTAAGTAATCTTGGTTTGGTTCTTTATTCGTGGATCTGGGGTTAAGGTTCAAATAAGTTTGGATTTTGTATATGTTTTCAATATATGTCCTTGTAATGTTGTTATATATTTTTTTTTCTCATTCTGCAGACTATTGGCATATGTAGAGGTTTGTGGTTCTATAGTCAAGGTGTTTCTTGGTATTCTTGGGGTAAATGATTTTTCAAATAGTTGGTTTAAGTTTGTATTTTTGTGCTATTTCTCACTAACTTGTTTGCTTGTACCTGCAGCTGTATTTAAACAAACATTATGGGTTTTAGGGTGTTTTCCAACGTCACCTCTTAGCTCTGGATTTTTTAAGTCTTTCGATCGACTTAGCTCCGCATCTTTACCGTCATGCTGCTGACTTATATTAGCTTTAGACTTCAGATTATCTTCATTAGTCTTTAGCTTTTGTATCTCATTGTCCATATTGTCCACTTTTATACAAAGTGTAGTAATAGCTTTGAGTATCTCTTCAATTGTATTTTCGTTTTCAGTCTGAGTAGCTTTGTCTTGATAAGTAATCTGTAATGACATTCTTATCAGTTTTTATTACTTCAATAGTGAATGTAAAATTTAATATATTTAATATCAATCTTCTTATTTCTTTCGTAGTTACTGAATCCTGCATTTTTCTTGTTAGCCACCATTTTACTTGTGTGTTATCTGTCCTTATAATAAATTTGTTATATACAATATATGGTTCAAATGATAATAAACATTTGTATACTGAATATAACTTTTTTCTATTTATTTTGCATTTTATTTCTGTATCCGTAAATGTTCCTGAATAGTATCTACAATGATGTTCTATTTTTTCTTTATTATACTTGTATTTTAAGATTCCTCGTCTTTTTTATCAAACTGGTATTCTATGTCTTTCTTTAATTTTTGTTGTAATGATTTTAAATTCTCTGCTAATTTTGGTATGTATTCTCTTACTTGATTTACTAGTCCTAAAAATGATTGTAATTTCTTTTTCGTATCTAGTTGTTCATTTGACTTAAAAAAAATTGTACTACATGTGTTTGCATTTTTATTCCATTTTTATCTATTTGTATTTCTAAGAATTCTATTTGCTTTTTCATTATGTCTGCTTTCTTTTTACTTAGACTTATGCCTGAATACTCTAGAATATGTATAAAGTTTTCTAACAATCTTATATGTTCATCTTGTGTTTTGGAATATAGTAATATATCATCAATATATATACTATAAAAAATTTTAGTTGTTTAAAATAATTATCCATCAAGTGTTGATATCTACCTGGTGCATTTTTATATCCAAATGGTAATACGTTCCATTCATAAAATTCTTGTGGTACTGTAAATGCTGTAAGTTTTTTAGATTCTTCTTCTAACTTTAAGTGGTAAAATCCTGATTTGCAGTCAAATTTACTTAAGTAATTATATCCTTGTATTTGTCTTATCTTTAATATTTTATTTGGTATTGGGTAATTATATGTTTTAGTTTTTGCTCAATTTTTACTTTTGTCTTATGTTTTTCCCATCCTTGTAAAGGATCTTCACTATATAATAATTCTAACTTATCTTGGATTATTTTTACTTTATCTATAGAGAATATAATTAATTCTATTTTAGGGTCTTCTTCTTTTATATTTTCTATTTTTATGTGTAATTTTTTCACTTCCTTTTATCCATTCTGTTGTTTTTCGTTTTTTATTATTCACTCTTTTTGCTCCTATTTTTTGTTTACATGGTATTGTGAACCACCAGTGTGTTTTTGTTATTATATGTGGGTATAATTTTTCTAAAAATGGTATTCCTAATAGCATATCTTTTGTTGTAAGTTCAAAGTTGTACATTTTTTCTATGGTTAATATATTATTCCATATTTGTATTTTTATATTTTTTGCTTTATATGTTATCATGTTTCCTTCATTGTTGAATCTTGTTACTACTAAAGGTGTTTTTAACTTTTCCCATTTATCCTCTGGTAAGCAATTGTATTTACATATATTAGCTTCTGCTCCCGTATCTATGATCGGGGTATAATATCTATTATAATATCCTTCTACTATTATTTTTGCAAGTATGTATATTTTCATTTAATAAGTTCTTTTTATTATTACTTTTTTATTTTCATAGTTTATCGTTAATTGTTTATCTTCTAGATTATATGGTTTTACTTGTTCCAACCATTTTATTCCTAAAGTGATATTTTTATCTCCTTAATATATTTTAAACTTTATTACTATTGGTATTCCTCCAATGATTATTTCCTTTTCTGTAGTTTCTTCGGTATTTATTAACGCTTTTGGTAGTTCAGGGCATAATTGTTCAGTGGTTATTATTTCATCTTCTGTTACTAATTCTCTTGTAATATAGTTTTCTTCTTGTCCTATATTTATTAATATTAAATATTTTTGTTGTTCCATTATTCCCGTTATGTAGTAATGATATGGTTTTAATTCTTCTTCTATTGATTTTTGTGGGGTTCTATCTATTCTCCTTGATGTACTCGTTTTTTATGATATTTGTGATATTTCGTCTATGTTTATTCTTTTTTATGTGCTCAATCTTTCTTTTACTATTTCTAAATCTTCTTTCATATCAATCTCATTATAACTATAGTCATTATTATCTATAACTGTAACTATTCTTTCGAAAGGATTTTCTATTTTTATTTTATTTATTTTGTTTCTTGTTGTTATCTTATGTTTTGTTGTTAGAACATATAAGTTTTTACATCTAGCTGTAAATATTTTACTTCCTGGGGTTAGTTCTATCCCTGACATTTTCCAATATAATACTAGTGATTTATCTATGTTTCTGTCATTTATTGCTACTGAGTAGTTAGCACTTATTATAAATTTAAACTTTTGATCTATGAGGTTGCCTTTTACTGCACTTATTGTACTTTTTTCTATAGGTTGTATAATTCTATCATCTGCTAAGTATATTTCTATGGGTGTATCTATTCCTTCTCTAAAACATGCTTTTATTAGTATTTCTGTTCCTCCTAAGTGTACATATTTAATTGGATTTTTAGCCTTGATATCTTGTATTTCTTTATTTATTATTCGTTTGTTTATTATT
>JAJOOS010006897.1:0-24551 GCA_029582725.1 Solanum chiquidenum
TTTATGCAACTAACAAGCATGGGGAAGACTGATTTGTCTAGTTCCTTTTATGAGCACCGGAGGCTTTGCATTCATCATAGCCTTTATTGGGCAGGGAAGATTGGAAACCTGCAAGTTCGGTCTGCATTCTTCAGACCCCCGAAATCTGGCTGCCAGGAATTTCTTGATCTCGAGAACTTTAAACTATTAAGAGTACTACAAATGGAATGTCCTATGTCGGAGAGTTCATTTCAGAGATCAAAAGAGCTGATTCATTTGAAGTACTTAGGATTCAAAGGCTATATGGTATCTATGCCATTATGGATATCGAACCTTTCAAACCTAGAGGTATTGCTTGTAATAACAGTAGGCAGTGGCACAATTTTACCGATGACAATCTGGAATATGCCAAGGCTAAAGCATGTACATGTTGAACCTGTTGCATCTTTTGATGGACACATTCCTCAGACATCGACAAACATATGTTGCATCGAGACCTTGGCCACAGTGTCTCTCACTAATGAGCTAGTAGACTACATGGTCAAGAAGGCAAGCAGACTGCGAAAGCTCAAATGCCACTGTAAAGAGCCTCTCAAACTCAAATTAGATGCTCTTCAACTTGAAACACTCAGTGTGAACGGTAAGATATTGAATTTCACCTTGCCCGCGGCACTAACAAAGCTAACTCTATCAGATGTGTTGTTGCCACAAAGTGAACTGTCTAATATCGGAAGATTACCAAATTTAGTGGTTCTCAAGTTGGAACATAGAGCATTTCAGCACGAAAAATGGGAGATCGAAGATAAAGAGTTTCTGAACCTCAAGGTTCTTAAACTAAGATCCCTTAAAATAACAACATGGAATGCCTCAGATGAGTCTTTACCCAATCTCGAACACCTTCTTATAGAAAACTGTTTTAATCTTCAAGAAATTCCTTCTATGGTTGGAGATATTCTTTTTCTAAAGATGGTTGAAACGAAACGATGTGGTGAGTCTCTTGAAAAATCAGTTAAGGACATTCAAGAAGTGCAAGAAGGATATGGAAATGCAGAGCTCAAGGTGCTTATTTACCCCTTGCATATAAAAAACTGCAACACTTAACTGGCGACTCAAGATTATTTGCAAAATAGAAGATCGCGATTGAAAGAGGAGATTTAACAGAACCAGTGTTTCTATTAAGCTGTTATCTTTGTTCATTATGCATAATCATATCAAACTACATGGATGATTTTCTTGTTTTTGAGTTTTGTGTGTAGTTCAAAATAATTTCTTTCAATGGATGATCCATTGCATTGACATATGAACTTCATTATATGATATATTCTGCATGGTTTCACATTAGTAGTTCTTGATGACTCGGTCTACTTGACTAACTAAACTTAGATACTGTTGTGAACCAAGTTAACTCTACAAGGAACTACGGGTTAAAAGTGATGAATGAGATTGGGCCGAGTAAAATGTTGGAGTGTTTTATTTGGGATCCAGGTCCAATTAGCATTTGATTAAAAGCTAGAGTGGGTTTGAAAGAAGGGTTATGCATATTGAAGAAAATGTTTGTCTTCTTCTCTTCTTCTAGAGTCTAAGCTTCTCATCTCCATTGTTCTTCTATCTTTAATTACTTGTTATTTCAATATTTCATTTGTAATTCGGTAGTTTGATTATTGCAATTAGAATCTTAAGGTTGTAATCGTGTTCCAATGCTCTTATTAATATAGTGAGAATTTCGGTTTGTTACAAATACACTCTGATATACAACATGACATAGCAAGTGGTCTCGAACTCTTGTAAAAGAATGAGACTCTTAATAAAAAGTCGAGAGAAGTGTTGAAAATAACCCTAAACTTGAGGAGAATTTAGAGGTGTATTTCACTCTAGTTGCAAGATTGAGGGTGTATTTAAGTTCAGTTTGCCAAATAAATGTGTTTTTGAAAATGTAATAATTCGGAATGAATTGCATCAAATAATTTAAATCCAATTAAATAAATCATATAACATGTGACATAATTCAATTTTAATCATAGCCTCCACTAAAATTTCTTGACTTTATTTATTTATTTATTTATACGTGCATTGTAATTTTCTTGACTTTGACTTAAAGTGTAACTAATTAAAATCAATTATTAACAGCGCGGTCTTTTTGAAGTTTAATTAATCATAAAACATGTGACATAATCCACTTTCTCATAAATTAGATAATTGGTTATTTATCATTTAATAACAAAATTTTAAAAAGCTCTTTGGTTTTATCTATTGAAAAAGAAATAATGAAAATGACAAAAGAAATGGCGTTAACCTCAACTTCCTGGCCATTCTTCTTGTTACATTTGTGAAATTTGCATGGTCCTTCATTTATTTTTTGAAACTAAATTGTTTTTAGTTTTTACTCATGGTTCGATATTCTGTATTTGAAGTGTCGATTAATTTAAATTTATGTCGTATGAGACTCTTAAAGAAAAACGTTTCTTATTAAGATTTTCTTCATATTCAAAATTTGAACCTCGAACTTTTGATAATGGGTGAGTAGAATACAACAACAATAACAATAACATACCTAGTGAAATCCCACTAGACGGAGTCTAGAGAATACAATGTATGCTACGAGATAGTGAGTCTGTTTTTGAAAAATCTTTAGCTCAAATGTGTTAAACTCAAGTAAAAGAAGAAATTATATCAGTTAATAAGAAAAAATTGTGTAAAGTTTACAATAAAGAAACAATAATAACCATAAAATAGTATAATAATCGAAATAATATAAACAACATATGAGTACGACTAATACTGCGACAGGCACTATCAAGACTAAACATTTGCAAGACAAGACAACATTCTACTTTGTTGTCATACACGAATTCCACTTTTTCCTATCTGAAATCATGTCATCGATAATATAAAGTTGCATCATTTCGTCTCTAATCACAAATCATATAAAATTTTCACAAAAATCACCAAGCAAAAATGTTGGAGCACACATCATATAAATATTTATTATTGTATTTTTTAATTTGTTATTGATTGTATCATTGTATGGTTTAGGGGTATTATTGGAAACATATGCCTTGAAACAATCGTCGGATTGATTAACTTACTTGCAAACCTCGTAAAGCGGGAAAATTAAATGCTTAAAGGGTCGACAATTCCATTAATACCCTCATTAAAAATCTAAATTTACTTTTAATGCCATTTTTATAGAAAAAAAAATCTAAATATACTTTAATGCCATTATTTATAGAAAAGGCTTAAGTCATCTCTAGCCACTTAAAGTTGTCTGCATATTTCATTTAGACAGTAATATCTATTGAACATATTTTGACAATAAACTAAAAATAAAGATAGTGTGTCATGCACTCGCACCTGACGTGTCATAGTAGCTAATCAAAAAAAGACACGTGACATTGGGCCCATAAAAAACAATTAAACATAAATTAAAAAATTAAATAAACAAAAACTATTTTTTCAGTAAAAAAAAAAAAATTTAAAAAAAACTATCTTTCTTTCCCCTTTTCTTCTTCTTCCCAGAACACCTTACCCACCCCATGACGTCCGTTACCCATTTTCTTTACCAGAAGACACAAAATCGAAGCACATTTCGATAGCCATTTTCACTTCGGCTTTTTTTCTTTCAATTCAAAATTATATGAGTTTTTTTTTCCACCCACCCACCTACCTCTCTCTTTGAATCTTATTCAACATTGTAATTGGTGTTTTTCCCAATCTCACTACTTTCTTAAACATTAATTTAGATTTGTTGATACTTTTTTTTCTTCTATGTTGTGAGTTCTTTAGGATTTAAATTTTTTAACGATTTCGAAGAAAATAATTTCAGATTCATCGGAAAAAATGGAGTTCCGTCAAAATTATTTTTGTGCAATTTGATTCTATTCTTGAAGAAAATAGATTTAGATATTGGTGGTATCGGTGGTGGGTGGTGAAAGAAGGGGAAGAAAACGATGGCTTGAAAAATAAAAGGGGATGAAGATGACCGGAGAAAGAATGGCGATGGCGGAAAGTTGGTGGCAATGGTGGTTGAGTTGAGTCAAAGAAGAAGAGGAGATGTTACTTTAATTTTTTTTTAAATCTTTTTTTTTTTAAAAAGTAAATGATGTCTTCCACGCTCTTTTGGTGTGTGTATTACACACATGTTGTCATGTCAGCAAAAAATATTTAATAGGTACAAATTTATTGTAGTGTAGGTGGTCAATAGGTAAAATGTTGAATTGGGGTGGCTAAATGAAATATGAGGACAACTTTAAGGGATCGTAAATAAGTAGGAATAATAATTAAATTAAATAAAAATAAAATGTTGGTGACTAAATTACATATATACCCTTGGAAGATCAAATAATTAACTATTTTTACAATTTTTTTCAAGTATCCATTTTAAGGCCTGACTAATACGTATAGAAAACTCTTTGAGAGAAAACTTTACTTTAAATTGAAAATAATTTTTATTTTCAAAGCTCAAATTTAAAATCTGGAAAAAGTCATCTTTCTCTCTATTTTATTTAAAAGTGCTGCCCATATTTTGTTGTCAAATTCCCATTTAATAAAATGTCCATCACAAATTAAATAGTATTTTTTTTGTGGGGAAAATAAGATGACATTTATGATATTATTTTTTTTCAACTTGTGTGTGAAATATAACTTCTAATTTATTTGTTGCTCATCTTTGCTATTGCAATGTAATGACTTTTTTGCCCATGTACACAAGTATATTTGCAATTGTAATATACAAATCTTTGCTATTGCAATGTAATGACTTTTTTGCCCATGTACACAAATATATTTTTAATTGTAATATACAAGATATTGTTGCTGAGTTTAATATAAATAGGTAAACATATGAAGAAATCGAAACAAACATAATGATGAGGACAAATTTTTAAAAAGAAAATTTTCCAACAACCATAAAGCAAGGTATATCCCTTTGCTTCATCTTTGAAGAATAAAATTAGAAGTTGTCAAATGTATGTTCCTTTCTACAAATTAAAAGTAGATTCTTTGTGGATTATTTTGAAAAATTGTAGAATGATTCTTTTTATAATTCAATTCATTTTGCATGATTATACTAGAATAACATGATAAAATTAAAAGTATGTCTACTTTAATGGCATCTTTATTCAAGACCATTGGAGTTAGGATGAGATAAGGTTACATGGAAGGAGTGTTTTAGATTAGAAATTAAAAAAAAATATAATCATTTTTTATGATCGTGTGGTGTTTGGATTAACTTTAATTCATTTTGACTAATTTTATGAGATATTTGTCACCTCTCATTAATAACTTATCTCGACTAATTTCACACGATATCTATCTCATCTCTCCAACAAATATGTATCGACTGATTCCATAAGATACCTGTCACTTCCCACCAATAACCTGCCTCAACTAATTGCACAAGATACATGTTACCTCCTACCAATAACATGTCTCGACTAATTCCACAAGATACATGTCACCTTTCACCAATAACATGTCTCGACAAATTTCACAGGATACTTGCCAACTATCACCAACAATAAGTATCAAGTAACTACGTTCATCAATGTTAGGACAGATGAGAAGAATCAACTAGTAATTTTTTATCTTCGTTAAAATTTGAGCAGACTTCGGGGGCATTTGGAAAAGTCGATCCGATCGGGTGTCTTCATTCAAGCATCGATACAGAAGAATAACGAAAGAAAGTAATATGTCGGGGGCAGGGAAATGAGTCGAGTTGATCAAGTTCAATGATCGGGAGAAGCCAAATAAAATCAGAATTTTGGGCCAAAAGAGAAGCAAGACTATATATATCATGACCAATCACCATCATAAAGAAGAATCTTTTTATGATTCTAAACCACCATATTACACAATAGTTGCAGTTAAATAACGTCACATAAATTGAAACAGAGACGAGTATAATTTTAATTTAAAAAGAGTACATATTTCTAATTTCTAAAAGTGTAATTTTGTGAAAATGAAGGGCTAATATTAGAGACAATAAATTAATGCAGTCCTAGTCACACACAAAAATTGATTCAACCACCACACAAAGGGGATTTCCCTTCTTAGTTGGCTCAACAATAGTGGTACTATTTGTTGTTGTGTATAAATACCTCTCTCCCATCTGCCTTAACTTCTCTTTCTTACTCTTGTGAAAACCCTCGAGAGCTTCAGTCCCCAAAGGCCCCTGTTCTCTTTTTGAAATCTGAAGAGAAAGAGAGCTGAGAAAGAATGGGTGAGAAGCCAAAATCTGGAGGTGTTTGGCCTACTGTTAAGCCTTTTATTAATGGAGGTGTTTCTGGTATGCTTGCTACCTGTGTTATTCAGCCTATTGATATGATAAAGGTAACATCTTTACCATAATCTTGATTTTATTTTTTATGGGTATTGCTTTTCTTGATTGTTAGTGTGCATTTAATTGTAAAGATCCTGTCTTTTTTGATGTTTTGATGTGTTAGTGGGGTTTTGAGATGTGTTTCAGATCTTGAATCAAATGAGTGTTTTTGTTTGGGGTTGGCTTGATTTTGTTGTCATTTTGTTTTGTATGGGGTGTTTGGTTCTGATCTTTTGGTGTATTTGGTTAGATTTGGTGACTTTCAGATCTTGGATCAAATGGATTTGGTTGAAATGTGTCAGTTTACTTTTCTTATATAGAGTTGTTTTGTAGTAAATGGACAGGATTTAACCTTGTAAATATTGAATCTTTGGGGTAGTTTCGTATGCAATATGAGGTGAAGTTTGAGTCTTTCAGTTTGTGGTGTGCTGAAGTTTGATGGGATCTATTCTGATTTATGTTACGTCCTCCTTATGATGGCGAGCAGGTGAGGATACAATTGGGACAGGGATCAGCAGCTGATGTCACCAAAACCATGCTTAAAAATGAAGGCTTTGGTGCCTTTTACAAGGTTTGTTCTCGTGAGATTTATGTCTATGTAGCTTTGGTTGATGATTAATAATGTATTGGCATTTACTTGTTGATCTCTGATTGAATGGACCTTTATTTTATCTCGGATCACAAGAAACAGATAGGTATTTTAATTTCCCACCAAGTAATGAGTATACCTTGTTCCTTTAAACTCGGTGAGGATGCATTTGTAGTTCATACATTGTAGTATTCTCAATAGAGTAGGAACGATAAATCTCTCCAATACTTTGGTTACGCAGTACCGGATTACCTGTTTTCTTGGGGAAAAATCAGCAAGAAAACTAGATGATGCTTTTTCCACTAGAAATAAGTTGCTGAAAGCTGCCTGCATTTAATGCAAGTGACTCCCAACTTATCTATTGTATGATCATTAATTGAGATAGTTGTTAGATTTCCTATGAGAGTACCTAGGAAAATAGACGATTTTACCTAAAATTCAGATGGCATTTACTTGGAGGACAATTGAGAAAGATAACAATATTGTAAGCTTTAGTGACTGTAGCTTCAAATGATCAGATGGACTGCACAGTGCTTGAATAATCTTGAATCTGCGACGGATGCAATATTATCGATGTCCTTCCAATCTAAGACTGATGTCTTAAATCAAGATTGTCCAAATTAATATTACCCATCAGTGGATGGCTTAATGCACTTCCTCTCATATTTTTGTGTTGTATGTTTTTTTTGTTATTCCACGCCATCAATTATTTATCATCTTATGCAGGGTCTGTCAGCTGGGCTTCTTAGGCAGGCAACCTACACAACTGCCCGACTTGGGTCATTCAGGTGACTCTTTGTCCTAAATTTATCTTTTCTCCAATCAGAATGAGTCGGACTTATTAAAATTTTCAAATACTATTGATGATGTGTCAAGGTTCATAGTTGTGACACATGATACTGTGGAATAACTTGGTGGTTGACCAAGGATTTACTGTGGTATCTTGGTACCACTGTTATTCTGCATAGTCACACCTATCAGGTCTAATTTTTCATTTGTCTTATTTGAATCAAGATACAGTCTGAACTACTCATGTTGAGGTACTTGGTGCATCTTATTGGAGATGTCAAGATGGAATAAATTTGTGAACAGTTATATTATCGATTTTCTGCAAGTCTTGCTTTTCAGTTTTTTTAAAGTTTAATGTACCCCATGTCACCCTCTCCCTCTCCCCTCCACTTGGCTGTTAACTTTTTGAAGGTTTTGCAGCTTGGTATTATTTTATTATTTTTTGAGGTGGTTGTGGTTATTGGGTTTACTCTGTTCTTTTCTGCTTATTCTATTTTCAAGGGGGTGTGATTCAAGGTTTCGCTAAAAATTTTTGTGTTCATGGAAATATTGAGCTATAACACGCCTTTTGAAAAGAATTAGTGTGAAAAAATATCTGCAGGTTCAAGAAAAAGTAAACAAATTTTAGATAAAATTCAAAGGTTTAATAGCCTACTTCACTTATTCCATGCTTGATTGTAGTGTCAAGTGTAGTTAGTAGTGTCATTGCAAACCACTTGAAGTCTTGAATCCTCTAAAACTACTTCAAATACTTTGGCTCATAAATCATGAGATGTTGAGAACTAGTTTCGGTTTCCATCCTCCATGTGGATAAAGACAAATCACTGAGAATCCATTGTCTTCTTCCTTTGGAGGATGATGAGCTGGTTTCAGGACATCGATTTATGTGCGACAGGAAGCTACATTTCACATGTAATTAGCCTATCATTAAATGAAGACCTGTTTTTGTCTGTTGTGTGTACCCTTCAGCAAACAGTGTGAAGATATTGAAACTTTTTCATGATTTAAAACCTAGCTATAAACACTAAATTGTTGGTGATTTTGGGACGAGTTTTTATAATAGTACAACTTAGTGCTGTTATGCCTTTTGCTTGATAATGTTCTTTCTATATTCATCCATGAAAAGAAAAAAGAAGTAGGACCAACTCTTTTACCTTTCTTCTGGTTTTCTTAAAACAGAATTTTGACGAACAAGGCCATTGAGGCTAATGAAGGGAAGCCCTTACCTCTGTACCAAAAGGCTTTGTGTGGTCTGACTGCTGGAGCAATTGGTGCAACTGTTGGCAGTCCAGCAGATTTGGCCCTCATTCGTATGCAAGCTGATGCTACCTTGCCTTTAGCACAGAGACGCAATTACACAAATGCATTCCATGCACTCTCCCGTATTGCGACTGATGAAGGAGTTCTAGCCCTCTGGAAAGGTGCTGGCCCAACAGTAGTAAGGGCAATGGCATTGAACATGGGTATGCTTGCCTCTTATGATCAGAGTGTGGAGTTCTTCAGGGACAACCTTGGCATGGGCGAGGCTGCTACAGTAGTAGGTAAGATAATTTCTGTACAAATGCTTCCATGGTGTTAGCACCGGTGTATCCTATATGTACTACAAGTCTTGATTTTAGTTTTAAGTCAAGTTTCTTCGGTGTGTTCCCTCAAGAAGGGTTTAAGTAAAACTTCTCTTTGGAGAAATCCGCCCATCTTTTGCATTGCGTGGCTAATCATTTAAGTTACCACTTGCTAGAGAATGCAGCATCTTTAGGCCTGATTTTTCTCTTTGGTGCAATTAGTGCTTTATGGCGAAAACGGCTTGCTGGGAAATGTTTTGTTTAATTTCTACTTTGCTTCCTGTGTTTATGCATATGGAACTTGTATCCATTCTAGTTGCTTGGTGGATTAAGGGAATTTGGGACTCTTGAAAAGCTGGTTTACACTTAACAGTAGTGCAGATTGTTAGATGGTGTAAGTTATGCCTTTGAGTAGATTCTTCTGCTCTGGCTCTAGAATGTAATCAAGAAAGTCATTTTTGTTGTGGCATTCAATAACCATGGAAAGGGGAAAAGGTTGTCTGGGTTATTAGTGCGTTCAAGTACTTTTTTTCCTTGCTTTTCACATTCGACTGTCTTGAACGTATCATTGAATGATGAAATATGCTGCAAATTTCAATATCCCCCATGAGGCATAATGTTTCATGTTCTTACAAAAAGTACCTTCCGTGTTATTAAAATACAGGGGCTAGCAGTGTTTCTGGATTCTTTGCTGCTGCTTGCAGTTTACCATTTGATTACGTCAAGACCCAGATTCAGAAAATGCAGCCAGATGCTGAAGGAAAAGTGCCCTACACTGGTTCTTTCGATTGTGCCATGAAGACTTTGAAGGCAGGAGGACCCTTCAAATTTTACACTGGATTTCCAGTATATTGTATTAGGATTGCCCCTCATGTTATGGTATGTTTCCCTCTGTTCTCCCAACTTCCTTTCTCTCGGTTTTACATTAAAGCTTTTAATAAATGTTTGCTTCTTTCTTTTGCCTATACAGATGACTTGGATTTTCCTTAACCAAATTCAGAAGGTGGAGAAGAAAATCGGATTGTGATTGTTGCAAAAAAGATACATCCTCTCAAGTTGAGCTTTTATTAGAAATAACATCTTCGCCTTGTTGTATTAGTACTGTTTTCACTCTTTCTTAAAGGCTTTAAGATTTTTGTGGTGATACATTGACTCGCGGAAATTTAGGTTAGACATTTGGTCTTTTCAATATTCCTACCAATACAGTTTTGGGATGACTACTTTATCCAAACTGATGGGAAGATTCTTTTAGCTGAATAATCTATGTGCTTCAAAAATCGTCTTGAAGTAGGTAGTATGGAGTTCACCAATTTTGGTGTCATCTTGAACTTGATCTTGTTGCCTATTTTTGGATATACACTCATTTGTTAGCATCCATCCTGGTATGAGCTATTGAGTATTATTGGAGTAAAAATGCAACCTAATGTTCTTGCTCCATTTGGATATATAGGTTTTCATGCACCTATATTTGTCTCCCTAATCATTTAGCCAATTGTTATATCTCTAGTCTATGCATTACAAGAACATGTAGAATGTACTTAGACCTTGCCATTATCTCGTGGAGGCAGAGAGACTGTTTTTGAAAGACTCTCGGCTCAAAAACATGCATTATATATACATAAGCATGCTCATGAATTTCTATGAAAATGTTTCATTTAACTAAAAGAACATTTGTGATGGACAACACTGATTGACAAGAATCTAGTTGCCATATCAAGGTGCAATGTTGCAAAAGTTATTCAACTTAAGTGGAGGTGTAGAGTAGTGTGTTGAGAGTATTTTGGAGGCAACAAATCCATTAGCTGCTTCTGTGTAGTGAATACCATCCCAACTAATGTACTTGAATCTATCTTCACATATTGTGTAATTTCCTTGTCCACATTTGTTGTTTGATTCAAAGTTGTATGGTGGCCCTCCATAACCACAACATCCCATCAATGGATTCACAAACCCTGCCATAAAAAAAGAGAAACAATACATTGTCAAGAAAGTCTTTGTCCTGCACTCCGTGTTTACACCAAACTGGTCACCAATAAGGTTAGTATAAGTAGATAAGAAAGGACATGTTTCTATGGGTTCACGCGCTAAGGAGGGACCTAATCTCCATCTCCACTCGTTCAATGAGACCCCAACCTAAGTTGCTTAGACTCTCCAAAAATGTTGCCACACCCGTGTCGGATCCTTCAAAAATACACTATCTTTGGAGGATCTGATATGCACCCGTCGACATTTTTGAAGAGTCTAAGCAACATAGATCCCAACAATAGTTGTTTCTGTTTGGCATAATAGATAAATGTGCCCTTTAACTTTGCTGCATTTGACATCTATGCCCTTTAATTTTGGTTGTGCACAAGTAATGTCTTAAACTTGTATTAAGTTGAACAAGTAGATAAAATACGTCCTACTTGGCGTTCTACGTGGCAATTCACATCTTACGTATATTATACACGTATGTCTACTTGTGCACAACCAAAGTTGGAGAGCATAGATGTCAGCTGATATCTAAGGAAGGAAACAAAGACTTACCATAAGTAGAAGAGTTAGCAATGAGATCATATTTGATGGAGTAAATATCAACATATACAATGGTGATATTCTTCATTTCATCTCTTAATTTTTCACTAAGGAATTGTAATTTGTCATTAAATATTTTTGCACCTTCATTAAGAGAAATTAAACATCCATTCTCATCATAATCATTCTCATTTTTCTTATATGTTGCAAGTGATTTAGGCAAACACCCTAATGGTCCTGTATTGTGTACCCAAAAATTATTTCCACCTTGTTCATAAATTGCCTGCAAATTCAATAAATCCAATAAAATGAAATAATAATAAAGGAAAAGTAAAATAATATAATAATAATAATAATAATAATAATAATAATAATAATAATAATAGAAATTCACTAAACTTGCCTTTATAACATTTTCAATTTCAGAAATAATATCAGGAATTTTGAGAATTGCTTTTTCATATGTGAGTCCACCAAAAATTCCATCCAAATCATTTTGTCCAATATCAATTGTGTAAAGTGCATTCCTTAAATCTTTATCTCCTAGCAAATTTCCATCACCTATCATTCAAGAAATTCGCAATGGTTAATTATGTTTCGAAATTCAGTTTATCTATGATATGAATCTTACTCACATAACACGTGTTGTGCTCATTTCACTGGATCAAACTATTATGTTTCGAAATTCAGTCTATCTATGACATGAATCTGACTTCATAACCCGTGAGGGGGTCAGTTGGTTAATTATGTCTCGAAATTCAGTCTGTCTATGAAAATATGACATGCGTCTGACTTACACAACACGTGTTGTTGTGCTTATTTCACTGGATCAAAGACTCGAAAACGTTATAATTTCATATACCTTTGTTGAATAATTCAAGAGAAAGAGATTGAAACCGATGGAATTGAGCAAATTGGATGTGCAAATTGAAAGAATCTAATCTTGGAAGAGTTTTAGAACCAGCAATAGCAAAATTAACTCCATTTGTGAAGTTTTTGCCTATTGATTCCATAAATGGACTCAAATATCCATTTCCCACACTTTCACCTATAATAAAAAAAAACAATGAAAATCAAATTAATAATTAAAAAAAAAACTAATCATGAGCCGGAAAAAATAAAATAAAAGTAAGTATTCTTTCATTTTTAATCAACAGTTTCGAGTTCGAGATTCAAATATGAAACCACCTTCAATGAGTAAGACATTACTCCCGAAAATGAAACTTCCTCATGTGAATTAATCAAATCCAAAAGTAAATACCATACATTGGAAAATTATACTATTTTTTTATAAATAAAAAATGATTCTGAAAAAATGAAGTTAAGAAAAGAGAGATTATTTCAATCATCTAACTATATCACACATAACGGTAGAACAATAGATATTCTTCCATTCTTAATATAAGTATTCTTTTTATTTTTAATCAGCAATTTTGAGTTCGAGCTTCGAATACTCGATAAGAAAGGCATTACTCCCAAACATTGAATAAGAAACAAAAAATATTACAATTTCTTATAGATAATATAATTTGGGAAAAAAATGGTAACAAATTATTTCAGTTAGCTAATGATATCACACCGTGTAACCATCAAAGATTATAGTGGAACGACATATATTCCACTTCTTTTAATCAACTAGCTCGGGTCCAAAACAATGAATATATAATTGTTTTTGATAGAAAGAGTTTTATTTTGAAACGAGATCTTCCGACATGAATCAAGATCCTGAATATCGAATATCGAATATCGAGCAGGAATTCAAATAAAAGATAGTGTAATGACAAACCAAACTTACATAGAAAATCAATAATTAATCTGCCATCACACATTCGACCAGATAAATTATGATTAAAAGTATGTATTTTCGGAAGCTGTCCCATCATGCCACGTACTATTACATATCCACCAGTATCAGAATTTGAATCACCAAAATTTATAATTACTAAATTTTTATTGCATTCTGAATCAACAGATAAAGGGGAAAAAAGACCAAGAAAAATGGAAATTGCAAATGAGATCAAATAAAATATTTTTTCCTTCAAATCCATCATCACTTTTTTTTTTCTTTTTCTAAATTTAGGCTAAGAAAAATAGATGAAATGATAATTTTATGTAGACGTAATTAAGGATCATATAAATTCTGTAACGGATAATTATTTTATTTTTTATATGAAAGAAACCAAAAGATTAATTAATTACCATTTAATGAAGAATTTTTTTTTAGCTTCTTTAACCGAAAGAAAAATAATTAATTTCCCCATAATACAATTAAGGTTAAAAATAACTCCAATCAAGCAATAAATATTCTAGCAAGGACTAGTAGTCTAGTACAATGGTAAAAATTTATCTGAACTCGATGTTTGTTACAACACTTCCAATCATGTAACACAATTTGTGCACATATATTTTATCACGTTAATAATAAAATTAGTTAATTGTAATATACTTTAATATAGATATTGAATGCGAGTAAGTATTTACCTTCACATAATAGCAATAGTTCATCTTACAAAAACATGTTTTACAAGTGTAACTACTCATGATGTCTTATCTTTAAGGAAATAAAAATAGAGTTGATGACACTATGAGTTAGACTCAATTGAATTTAATCAATTCTATTTTCTGTCAAGGTGAAGAACTGAACCAAAAATTCTCTTTCTTTATCATCAATCGAATCCTCTTGTACACACAGGGTTCGGGGTAAGTGAACTCAAACAGTGTGATGTAGGCAACCTAGCTATCCTGATTGGCTCGTAACCTATAGATCATAAAGACAACTTTACCTTTGCTCCAAAGCTCTTTTTCAAAGTTTTAATCTTTATAAGATATTAGCCCATACACAAAGCATTTCTTGTACACGCATGATCCGAAATAAACACACCCTAATGATGCGATGTAATCATGTAAACAACCTAGATACCCCAATTCAGTGGCTTATAACATATCGATCCATCACATGAAGATAATTTAGCTTTTGCTCCAACGCTCTCCTTCGAAATTATAATCCTTACAACAAACAAACAAAAACAAGAAAAAAACATGGTGATTGTAGCAGATTAATAAAAGATAAAAATCCCAAATTAGCAACAATCAAGAATCTAAAACCCCACAAATAGACAAAACAAATGGATTAATATGAGCAAAGTAGACCTTTTTTTTTTTTGACAACTCTATAATTTTAACTTTCCATCCGATATATCTAAGACCATAAAATTAAGGGGAAAGGGTAAAAAATGCCCTTAAACTATGTGAAAGGAATAAAAATGCCCTCCATTTATAGTTTGGTGCAAAAATGCTCTTTCCGTCAATATTTTGGTCCACAAATGCCCTTATTGTTATTTTGGGTAAAAATGCTCATTTTTTCAAATAAATATATTATTTATTTTCTTTTCAACATATTCTATTTCTAATAATATTTTTTAAATTAGCAAATGTTTATCAATTCAAGAAAAAATTAAAACTGAAAATATTTCTTATTTTATTATAATTATATTTTATCGTTATATAAATATAAATTAATGATGGATATACTATGATCTTATATATATGACATATATTATCTATCGAAAGGGTTCATGAAGTTATTCTATTTTAATTGATAAGATGAGATTAACAAGAAAAAAAATATTTCCTACATTTTTATTTTTTAAAGTGATTTTAAAAGAAAGAAAACAAGAACATGGTTCTTATATAATAATTTAATTAAGAAGAAAATATGTTTAAAAAGAAAAAATAATATACTTATTCGGAAAAGGATATTTTTGACCCATTTAGTAACTATAGGGGCATTTTTGGACCAAAATATTGACTGCAAGGGCATTTTTGAGCCATTATTAAAATATAAAAAAGATAATTAATTTTTAAATAAAAAATCGTAGGAAGACGATAAAGTTGCTGAGAAAAAAAAGCTGATTTTGGCCGAACATTGAAACACTACACACAAAAAAAATTCAAAATTTTCTTGAAGAGAGGCCGAAAGGGGATTTTTTTTTTTTTTTCTGAAAATTTTGAGGAATTTTTATATTTTAGGTGAAAATTTTGAGATTAGTATTGTTGATTATGGTGTCGATTAGATACATATTGGTATTAGGTTTTGTATTTGCAGCGTTTGGATATACGAATTCCGAATCGGTTTCTTCAATTCAGCCTTGCAATTTTCTCTATGATCTGAAATTTCAATGCCCTTTTCGGATCTCCGTTCCATCTTCTAAGATTCTTGAGGTAATTCAGTTTCTAATCTCCTTTTTGGGGGGAATTTGTTATGTATTTGGGTGTTTTTTTAAATTAATTGAAATGGGTTGTAGTTTTTTTTTGGATTTTTTTGGTGATTGGGTTTCATATTTGAAGTGGATTTATATTTTGGTGATTAGAAGAGGTTTGGAGTTGTTTTATGATTTGTGAGAAAAAAAATTTCAATTAATTGAAATGGGTTGTATTTTATTTATTTTTTGATTGTTTTGGTGATTGGGTTTCATTTTTGAAGTGGATTTTGATTATTTTGTTGATTGGTAGGGGTTTTGTAGTTTTTTTTTTTTTTAATGATTTGTGAAAATCTTTTTTGTTTCTTGATTAATTGGGTTGCTTTTCAATAGCTAATTATGGTTTGGTTGTGATTTGTTGATCATTTATTGAGTTGAATCTGTTTTCTGATTATTTGTGCTTTAAAGATTGGATTTTTAAGGTTATTTTGGGGGTTTGAGATTAAGTCATTGGGGGGGGAATATTTATTTGGTTTGGGTATTTTTAAAGTTTTTAGTGCTATGTATAAGAATTTGGAATAAAGAAAGGATTATTGTATGAGGAAGATTATGGTTTCAAGTCGTGGTGATGTGGAGATACTTGTTGCACCATATAGCTCGTTTGAGTATTTTCGATTGCTAATCATGGTTTAGGTTGCTCAAGTCATGGAGTTGATGCTGATTGTTTAGGATCATCTTTTGAAAGTTATAATTTTTGGTATTCTTTTCAATTGTTGTAGATGATTTAAAAGATTTGTGTTGTCATGAATGATATGAAAATTGTATCTTTTAAGTATTGCATGTTCCTGTTGCAGAGTCCTCTTTTTTAGTCCCCTTTTGTAGCATAGCTGAACATAGTCGGAAAAATGATTTTTCGTTGAATTTAGATATTGAAAAGAATGTTTTTAAGTAAAAATTGAAGAAAGGGATCAGAATAATCTGTACTCTGTAGTATTAAGTTGTAATGGTGTAGCTTTTCCTTGGAGATGCCCATGAGTAGGATACTTCTCAATGTAATGATACTTACTTTGTTTTTGATGATCTTCTGTTTAGAAATTATATGCCATGTCTTGAGAGTAGGCAGTTAAGGGCATTTAGTGCGTATAGAAATATTGATTTTTGGATTTATTGCATTTTTATATGCATTAGATAAAAAAGTTTGTGCAAGTGGTATGAGCAGCCTCTCTTCTTCCTTGGAGAAAAGGCTCAATGTTTAAGTAATTGATTCCATCTGTGAGAAAGGCTCAAATTGATTTTGTTTTGGAACTTTGCCAAGTATTTGGAAAGTGTATGCGATTGTTCTAACTTTTAAGAGTTGAGAGTGAAATGTGCCTAGAGTAGGAAACTTGGGTGGTTGAGTGTTAGGTTATCTGCTTAGCTTCCTTTGCAGTGGGAGATTGTTTTTGTGGACAGCAGGACAATTTTGGTCTCACAATGTAGCTCATGTATTCTCCCTTAGGATGTATTCATATGAATGTCTACAGGTAATGAGTTGACTGATTGTGAAACACCATCATGGCATTTTAACTTGGCTTCAATCGGAATGTGGCATTATTTCTACTTTATGTGAACATTATAATGCTTTTTTTCAACATTTTAAGGAAGGGGGCATCCACAAAAATAAGTTTCTATTTGACCTCCTCAGGCTCCACACTTCTCTTATCCTACTAAATCCTTACTTGGTATGCAAGTTTAAGAAATTGATTTATGTTACGACCTCCTACAAGCAAAGAATGCACCAAAAGCTTCGGTTAAAAGTAGGTGACTGGAAATAACTGGATTCCAAGTAGGTGACTGCAAAAGTGGTCATTAAGTGGTTGGTGAACAGACAAGTTGGTGGTCAAGCTATATTAAGCTTAAATGAATGTTCTTATCTAACTTGTTGTGGTTTCAGATGGATTTGTGATGTTCGGATCAACTTTGAAAAATAGGTTATTCAAGTTCTAATGTAGGTTCTGAAGGTGTATCTAGTACATACTGTTCAAAAAAGGTGTATCTAATACGTGTTCATCAATGTGTGACTGTTGTGTCTCAGCAATATATACGTCACTTTGGTTCTAGGATTGCTCTTTTTTTTCTTATTCTGTGTTGCATGTGACAGGCATTCTCCCTATCTACTAAGTTATAGGATTTTGTGTAGAATATCAAAACAAAAATGATACCATTTCTACCATTATTATGATAATACATATTCCAACCTGCTTGAATACCAGAAAAATAAATGGATTAGACATTGATCTTTTCTCTGAGATAAAGGCATAAAATCCAGAAAGAGAACATGTAGAATTGGTTTATTCTTTTTAGCATTTCACCCCCTTTTATGTTATATGATTTTCCTGAATAATTGTGAGGAATGCTTGCTGTTTTCTTTCATAAAATTCATCTCTAGCCTGCACTCTATGCAACCTTGATATACATACGTTGTTCTTAATGGATGGGTCTCATATAGATCCTTCCATAGTTTCCCAAAGTTTACATTTGTTATTTGATCATTTTCTTTTCCATTTCTGTTCCTTGGCGTAAGGGAGCTCGGTTGTTTTTTGGGTGTAGCAGAGGAAATCGATGACCCAATTTCTCATAAATTAACTTTATAATTCTTCATGTGAACTGCATTATTTTCCTTTTTTAACTATGACATGCATCTTAATAGAGTTATTTTTCTTTTAACCTGATTTTTTGCATTTATGCAATTTTCTCACAAGACGGATGGAGAATCACTTGACAAGGTTCTAAGGTCCAGTCAGAAAGATGAGGTTACTGCTATTCTGTTTTACGCCTCGTGGTGTCCTTTCTCGACAGATGTTAAATCAAAGTTTGGTGCTCTGAGTTCCATGTTCCCGCAAATCAGACATGTGATGGTTGAGCAATCAAAAGCTACGCCTAGGTTGGTTTAATTTTTGTTAATCTTTTCTGAGTATGGTAAAACTGTGTCGTCTCTATTAGCATTTTGCTCCACTGTTAGAGCTTTTGCAGTAACTGCTCACAAGGTGCCGATAAAGTTAATGTAAATGGCTGATCCCTGACTACCATTAATTCCCTTGTTAACAATACTTAATCAGTGCCAGACATTAAACAATTAAATAGTCGTCCCAACTCTACCTTTTTGTTTTCAGAACGTGGATGTACTGCATGGAAATTTGTCTTGCGTTGAGTATGAGATTGAAACTATTAGATCAATATATTGCCGAGCAACCTAGTGACAGAGGCCGTTCAAGTTTTGACCTACATATGCTTTCAATTAAATAAGTACTATATTGCGCTTCAATAATAAAGCATGTATCCCATGATGACATCATAACTTTTCTCCAAGAGAAGGAAAATTGATAAAGAATTTAACCTTTTCCTCTCTCCCGAGCTTCTCCACTCTTGTTTCAGCTGCTCTCACAATTTTAATCATGTGTCTTGCCTCTCATCTGCAGTGTCTTCTCAAGATATGGAGTTCACAGCTTTCCATCAATATTGATTGTGACTCAGACATCAAGAGTGCGATATCACGGCCAGAAAGATCTTCCCTCCCTTGTGAACTTCTACAAGAGGACTACAGGTGACCTTTTCAAATGCTTTCCTATATTCTCTTTTGCCTGCTTTTGGGTGGCATAGTAAGAGTTCATCCATACTGTTGAGAATGTTAAGGAGTGAGCATTTTTCATCTTTTACAAATCACAAGCCAAACCTAAAATTATGTGACTGGCCTTTGATTATTGTGGTGGAATGGTGTTAGGTTTTCATTTCCACTACATTTGATTTCGAGTTTGGTGCCATTTTTTAAGGGAACATTCTGCGAATTGGCAAAAAAACCAAATTCTCATTTTGAAATGTCCTACATTTAACATATGCACTTGGTTAAAACCAAAATAATGTTGAAGCAAAGAAGAACTAAATTTGGTAACCATGGTGAACTCTTCCCCAGACCCCAATCGTGGGATTACACTGAGCTTGTTGTTGTACAGTTAACTCTTTATTTCAAGGTCCACACACTTATATTGAGGCACAATAACCCTTCTTGGTATTTTGATTTTGGTTCTGAAATGAAGAGCCCACAACTAAAAACTCAACTAGAACAAATAAGCTTGAGAGAACCTCAATCTGAATATTACTTAACTCAGCGAATTAGTTTCCAAAAGAGAATTACTGAAGAAACCATATGAGCAAACCTAGTATCAGCAGGTACTATAAAAAGCATCTACTCAATGTCCTAGATCAATTACACATTATTGTCAATTGATAACATTAATATCAAGGGGTGAAAGTCCTTATTGAATAGATTGTGCAAGTAAGAACATGCTTCTTCAGCAATTTCTTCAACAGTTCAAAGCAATCTTAGAAAGGTAAAATTTTGAACTACTTTAAGCTTAGTTTTGCCACTCCAGGGAATACTGGGTATTGTAATTTCGTGCATTCCGAGGGTATGAAGACTAGTTAAGACTTAAGAGGAGTACTATTGGGAGTTTGGGACTTCAAGTTCATTAACTAAACTCATCCAAAATTTGGCAGTTCTCATATGTAGAAGGAACATTTTCTTGCAATTCAACCGCTTCTTCATAATTTTTTTTAATCGTCATTGCTTTCTGCTGCAATTTATCCGATGTCCTGTTTTGATCCATGAGAGATACCAAAAAGTCAGACATGCAGAGAGTCCCATGATATTCCAATTTGTTAAGTTTTTGTTTTCATCAGAATACGAAACTGACAGAATATCTCTTAATGTGAGATCATTTTGGGATATTGACCTAAAATTCATTTTTATCCTCTCTAATATTCTCATTTTTTTTCTCCTCTACCTCTCTTTCAAAGTTCTCTCAATTTGCCTCTTTCAGACAATGTCCACAAATTATTTTACAGCTGCTGAAAAATGCAAAGGAAATTTGCCGTAGCGCGTAGAGTGAACACCTGAAAAGTGTCCGTCTTTTTTACGAGTTTAAAACTTGGAAGTCATTATTGGAAATTTGTACAGTATGCAACAAATTAGCGTTCTACCCTTTCCCATTTTAAACTTGATGGCATTGACTTCACACTTGTATGCTTGTTTCAGGGCTTGATCCTATGGTCGATGTGACTGAAAGTCAAATTACCTGCAAGGCAGATGGTCGCAAAGCTTTTCAGAAATGGAAAGGGTCCTCTTTGAGGGAATTATTCTCGAGTGAACCTTACCTTGTATTATCGGTTGCATTCCTATTGTTTAGGGCTTCCCTATATTTCTTCCCCAGGTTGGTAGCTCGTGTAGTAGCATTATGGGCTGCATATATTCCTCATCTAAACATGGGGATCTTCGGAGATTCAAGGCAGATTCTGGGGCGCATCTTCCACGTAATTGATCCCAAGAGGGCTTGGAGCAAGCTAAAGCTATGCAAAACGAGAAACTTCCATAAAGGTGCTAGGAATGCTCGAGTTTGGGCTTCGTCCTTGACATCAGTTTCACTGGGAGAGACGTCAGCAGCAAGAATAGCCCCCTCAGGAGACTTGTAAGCTACTACTCGTTGTCTCTTGCACCAGATTATCACTAAAGCGAACAAGTTTGAACTCAGAGTTTGGCTTCTACAGCAAGTAGAATCGTTTTACTTCTTCATTTCCTGTTATTTCTTCCGCCTCGGGTTAGCTGTTCTTGCCCGGTGTTGTATCTTATTTTTTTCAGAAATTTAAATATACTCAAGAGACCAGAAGATCTTGTGCTTTTAGAGTTTAGGTGGAAATATAAACAGCTTTCATGTAAATTTTGAGAACAGAGGGTTTCTATGTATATTACATGATGACAAGATGGTGACTTTGTAACACTGCATGTATTTGTCTGTGATGGTTTGTTGGCATCAACAGAAAGTGTTACACTATGTGTTGGTAAAAATGGCAAGTTACTCATTTGGAACATCATCTTTCATCTTTTACCTTGCAGTCTGTGATACTTGGCTTGTCGCTACTTTGATTTACAAGGTAACTAACGTCACTTTGATTTGAAAGATAACTGACGATTCTCAACTTCCTTTGTTCTGTCTCTAATCACTTGCCATTGCGATTACTTCATCCATAAAACTATGCAAAGGGGGCTGCATTTGCAAACTCTTTGACTTATAAGCTTTGATGGGTTGGGTGGGGTGGGGGGGTGGGGGGGATTAAATAAGTATGTATTATCATTTTGATGAAGAAGAATTATTGAAGGATGGATTAATCATATATTTAAGCGAAAAGCAGAAGTGGAGTCAGGATTTTCACTTAAAGGGTTTTAAAATATGAAGGAAATGAACACATGAAAAAGCTAAAAGGGATTCAATATCTAATGTATATACATAAGAAATAATTTTAACAACAATATAATTTTCTCTGAAGAAGGTTTAGATGAACTCCTCGGTCATACCTGACTCTACCCTAAAAAAAGGCATATGTCTAGGCCTTCTCTTTCATTATTTACTCCCATGTGCACTCCAAATGAAAATACAATATGGAGAACATGTTTTCTTTTCATAATTATGGTGTTTGAGTCTGCTTGAACATATTTTAAATTCCCATCAGACAGGTATTGGTTTTTGCACTATATCACTTGGACTAATACAAAGAAAAGACCTAGTTTTTTTCCGTTGAAATTTAAACTTGAGATTTTATGATTTTCAACCAACTTCATTAGCCAACCAGACAACCACACCATTTGCATAGACATCACTTTTTGTTGCTAGTGTATTTCCAGGAGTCCTTTTTTTTTTGTGTTAAACTAAAACTTGTCTTTTACTTAACAATAATCATATTTTTAATAAAGATGATAGCATATTGATTAAGAGGAGTATCTTCTCTTTTGTAGCCATGTGGTGGTTTGAATTAGTGGGGTTCTAGGTTTAACAATAATCACATATTTAATCAAGATGTTAACTTGAAATTTTTATCTTTTCTTGAGGATTTGTTTAATAATGGTGTTTAGTGGAATTATTTGGTAAATATAGACAATATTCAAAAAACACTCAATTAACATACATTGAAAATAAAACAGAAAAGCATCAAAGGAGGTTGTGCAACGGATGGTATTGTTCCTCCCTTAATCAAAGGTCTCGAATTCGACCCCTGAATATGAAAAAAATCTTGTCAGGGTAGGCTTCTCCCTGAATGAGGCTCCAATACGGATACTGAACACCAAATGAGAAGAAAAAAAAGAATAAACAAGCAAATCTAGTAACTAATTAAAGAGAGGCCTCTCATTAATTTGTTTCAAAGAAAATAGGAATGATAAATTAATACATATACCTAAATCTTTATTTTATGAGATTTTGGTAAAACCAACCACCTACTCATATATGAACAAGACATAAATAAATATATTGAGAGCACCAAGTAACCAATTTTGGTAGCTATAGATTTATGAAATGAGTTGTCTATAGTTTTCATAATTTGGTGGCCTTTCATTGAACTTCCAATAAGATCACAATTCACAACTTGTTAGTTCACATGTATAATTCTAAGAGTCACCATCAATTGATTTCAAGAGAATTATTCCTCTTAAAAAGTAAGGGCTCATAGAAAGTCAGAAACTAGTAGAATAAAAGGAGGGTAAAACGTCATTACTCAACAAAGAAAATCTAAATTTGTGGCAGTAAATTCCGTAACTTTGTTTAGAATTAGGTGTTCGGTCACGTAGGAAGACTCATTATTTGCTATGGAATAGATTCAAACATCAAATCTACAACAAATAACAATTTGAGTTTTTGAAACTACAAATTTATGTTTGGAGTTTCACTTTTTAATGTTATAATATCAACTTTTTGTTTTTATCATAATTTAAATTTATAATATAAACTTGAATTATAAATCATGTGTTACGCTTTTATCACTATGTTTTAGAGACTTGAAATTCACATTTCTTAGAATAATAAATAATAATGCCTATTGTACATTCCATTGCAAGTTGCTAATGGAATCATTCTCAACATGTTCTTTTTATTAAAGGTTCCAAAGGTAGTTCAACTAGTTAGGTCTTTAAAGTAAAAAAATAAATAAAAATTATAAGTTTTGAATTCTTAAAAGAAAGAATAACAAAAGAGGTTTAAAAAGTATATTTAGTCCAAATTGTATGCTTATAAAGGTTCATTTTCTTCAATTATTTTTTTTTAATCTCAATGTTTATTTTGAATTGATTAAAGTGTGAGGTTTTTGCAATTTGGTACATATTTAAAGAAATAAATCATAGGGTTAAAATTAAATAATTTTTACACTATTCAATCATCTAAAATCTATAGATAACTTCATTGTGTAGAACTATAATCTTGAAAATAAAGATAACCTGATAGTGTAAAAAGTCTATATTTAGAATTTAAAGCTCTTTAATTAATACTACCTATTTTCCAACATATATTAAAATAAGCCAAATGAGATGTAAGTTTTCAAATTAAAAATAATTAAGGAAATGAGAACACTAGAATTCAAGATGACAAGATCTCTTAATTATTATTATTAATATAAAATAAATAATAATAACCTAAAAACTCACTAAATATTCCAATTATATTACACAAAAACTAACAAAATACAAATAATAAAATCACCCAAAAACAAAAACAAAACAAAAAAAAAATCAACTCCCACAAATTAAA
>JAJOOS010006898.1:0-30360 GCA_029582725.1 Solanum chiquidenum
TCTTGAACTAGGGTTCTTGACCTCTTTTCTCCTCTTAGCGTTCTAATTCTTCTAAGTTTGATTAATGATTTGACTTAGGTAAGTTCTAGTTATGTTTCTAGGCTTAAACTGACTAAAATCTCATTATTTAGGGCCTAAACGACGTATCTTTGGGGTTAAACAAAATAGGAAAAGACCAAAAGACCCATGACTTAATTGCTGTCGGAGTGATCGACGGATTGGACTGCCGTCAATCAATTGACGGTCCGTCGATTGGGTCCGTCGATCAAGTCTACCCAACTGGGCTTCACTAAAACGAGCATAACTTTTCACTCAGAGGTTGGATTTTAGCAAACTCGGTGGCGTTGGAAAGAAGATTCAATTATCTATCATATCATAGGTCATGTAACACATAATTCCTTTTGTGATAAAAGTTATGATCATCTGAAGTCGACCCCATCAATAATTTTCAACTAACTGGCTGTTGACTCTTACCTACGGTCAGACCTACGGTCAGACCTATGGACCGTGGATCGAATGACGGTCCGTGATGGTCGACCGTAGTTCATGTCAGAGGCTAGGTAAAGGAGTCCTCGATCCACGGACACAGACCAGGACCGTAGTCTGACCTACGGACCGTGGGTCGAGACTTAGCCGATTGTTTTGAGCTGGGTTGGGGGGGGGTTGCTGTGGTGAACCACGGACCACCAGCACGGGTCGTGGTCTGACCTACGGTCCATTGATGGCAACCGTGAGTTGCACCTGCAACTTCTCAAAATATGCATTTTGGTCTGTTTTGGATACAGGATGTTACACTCTGTAGTGCTCAAACTTATGAAACTTGGAGGATTCATCCTTAAGAACTTGCAGATCCTCGAAGTGTCAGTTAATTTCTATCGATTCCCTCTCTGCTGCCCAGCTTGGTTGGTCACAATTTGGCTCAACAACCGGATAGCCTTACAGAACTCAGCATTGGTGACCTTTCCTTGGGGTTGCACTTTAGGTGAATTAGGTACCCCTTGTTCCTGTGGTTCAATATTTCTCCTAGCCAGACGACATCTAATTGCTCTTCGTGGAGGCATGGTTATCTGAAACACGTGCAAGCACGAATTAGAAGGAAACTTTTTAGAGATCAAACTCTAACGCACGAAATGAGTATGAAAGAAGTGAGAATTTTTTCCCTAAATGTTGCAGCCTCCTAATTATAGATGTGGCGCGTTTCACACCGATAACTAGGACTCTACATACACGGCTTCATAGACTCCCTAGGACTCTTGAATTCTGTGCTCTGATACCAAGTTTGTCATTCCCCGAGCCTACACCCTGGACGGGACTAACACTCGAGAACCATTTTTGGCCCCAAGTGAACCCTTGGCCTGACTTACTTACACAGCGGAAGACTTAATTCAACAAAGACAAGTCTATGTAATAAACTGGAATGTTATAATGAAATATTCAACTTTGCCATTAAGGCAAACTCAAGTCTTAACATAAGATAATGACAATGAAAAGACTAAAGAACTAACATTTGACTGTCTGTGAAGCCTCTAAAACAACTGAGATGGATGTCGGGACAAACCCCACGACAACCTAATAAACTAATAAAATAACTGAAAGCAATAAAAAAGAGTCCTCCGGAATGCAATGAGGCTCACCAACTGACTTTGGAGCGATCACTGGATCAATGATATACCGGATGCCGATCCTAGTTACCTGTGTCTGCATCATAATAAGATGCAGGCCAACTGGCATCATTACATTGAATGTACGAGTATACGAGTTGGAATGCTAAACACAACATAGGATTGAAAAGAATCTGAAGAACTTACCTGGCTCAATTCAACTTAACATAACTGAACTCATTTCAATATAAAGCAGTTTAAAACAAGTACATTATAAAGAAAAGTTGTTTAAAACATGATGTCAACTTTGTGTATGCAAAGATACATATAACTCTGAAATATATGTAAAAATACAATAAACTGTGTTTATAAGAATACAATTACTTCCATGGGAGTTTCTCTAACCGAAAACCATCATGTAAGAGCTATTGTGATGATACATCATTTTGCCTCACGCTGCCAGGGCCGTCATATACCTTGCCGAGGGTATAAAGCCTGAACTACTAAGTGGATCCACTAGTCTATGCTAAAAATCACTAAAGAAATCATCTAAAAAGTATGACCCTTTTCTACCCATGATGGCTACATAGTTTATGGGGGCTGTGAGTTATCTGAACTCTCCCCCATATCGTTGCTCAATACTACTTCCAAAAATATAATATTAGCTCTTATGTTTAAAAACATACTTCTTTCTGTGATTTGAGATTAGTGCTGAAAAACTTAGCTCAAAGGCTATCTTGGAAATCATAGTTTCCCCTCTTTCTTCATTTAGAAAGCGATTACTCTTTTCTGAAAACTAGCCCGAAGGCTCTTTGGAAATCAAGGTTTCCTTTCTTATTTAAATGTGAAAACATTTTAAAATCTTTGGGAATACATAGTCCCCATATACTTTTGAAGAAATGAACTTCAAACTTTACTCTTTAATCTTTACTCAACTTGAACTTTAAGTCTTAAAACAAAGTTAAAACATTTGGAAAAAGACTTTTGGAAAACTCTAAGAACTTCTCTTGACTTGACTCTTACTTCTCTTGACTTTGATCTTAACTTTCCTTGAATTAGATTATGGATTCAAGGTTCATGATCTCATATTTATGGTTGATTTCATGATGCTTAGATGTAACTTAGAGTGTTGGAATCAACTAGAAAACATAGGTACATTGTTAAGGAACAAGTACTAAAAGGTGGGGAACGAATGGGGAGAATTGACTTCCCTAGCGCTCTGAGAGGCGTGGGGCGCCAGCCCTCAAACTTCAGAGGACAAGTTGGGGCGCGCTGGCTGGCGCGACGCCCCATCCCTTTCCTCAGGTGTTTGATGGCTTTTGTTGCTCGTTTTTCATCTCTAAACCCTCTAAATTTTAATGGTTCTTTCCCCAAACACTTAGAATCATATGTAATCTCAATATACATCAGATTCTACTCAAAAAACACAACTAACAACATGAATCAATCTCAAGAAAACTCCAATCAACACAACCCATAAGAATTCAATGAATTTCATCAAGAACTCAAGGATTTACTTTCAAATCTAATAACTTCGCTGAAATTGAATCATGCTTGGCGCGTGGGTGAACTAAACCAACGCTATGTGATCTCACATAACTTGTAGGGATCACCCCCGCGAAATCCACAAGCTAAACTCGACGATTTTGACGAATCTTGCTTTCTCTTCTCCTTTCTCCAAGTCCTAGCTTGAAATTCACTTTTTCTAAACTTACTAAAATCTGAATTTACCCCAATTAAACTTCTAAAAACGAATCAATTAAGTTGGGTAAGGAAAAGACCAAACTACCCTTCTAAAATTCGGTTTTAGACTTTCCTTATACAGACAACCCAACCTCCAAAGGGCATAACTCACTCATACAAAATCGGAATCGCGCAAACTTGACGGCGTTGGAAAGATAATTTCAAGAGATTTCCTACCATATCTGGAAGTACCTCTAACTCGTCCTGATCTAGAAGTTATGGCCGTTTGAAGTTGGCCAAAACTCAACTTATTCTAACTTGACAAAATTTCCAAATTTTCATTCTTTCCAAAAATGACTATTTCCAATTATTAGCTTCTTCCTAGTTATTTCAAATTGCGAGATGTTACATGCAATTTGAGAAATTTAATGACCAACAAACTTTATGTTTTATCATCAATGGAGACTTGCTCATCTTCTTGATATGGTATTTGTTCATTCTTTTATGATTTTCATTCTCTTTTGGATGAACTGAATTCCAATCTCTTGTATGTTTCATTTGTTTCAATCTCTGAAAAAGATATAAACCTAGCAACGCGGTGCTATTATAATATTTAAAGGTATAATTGTCATTTTATACAAAGATAGAATTTGTTGTAAAACAAGAGGAAAATATAAGAATACTAAACAATATAGGGAGACAAATGGTGATGGAAAGTATAAATCTCTTCAAGTGTGTATTTCTTACGGGTGAAGAAAACCCTTTTATAAGAGGTAAAAAATATTTGTTTACTACCTTAACCAAAATACGTTAGTAATATTTAAGGTTTACATTAAATTAATACATACATTACGTTAGGTTGTTGATGAAAAGAAACTTCCATAATTAAATGGACTTGTGACACTCCCCCTTGGATGTTTATAGATAATGTGCCTCGTTAAAACCTTACTAGAAAAAACCTAGTGGGAAAAAGCCTAGTGAAGGAAAAAGAGTACACACATCTCGTAATACGTTTTGAGTGTTGCCTCATTAAAAACCTTACCAAGAACACCCAATAAGAAATAACATTGGTTAAGGGAAAAAGAGTACAACGCGATTTTACTCCCCCTGATGAAAACTTTATTTGATATCTCGGAGACAACACATTCCAATATTATTTCTTTGCTTCTCAAATGTTGACGTTGGCAATGACTTAGTGAATAAAACTTCAAGATTATCACTCGAACGAATTTGTTGAACATTTATCTCACCATTTTGTTGAAGATCATGTGTGAAAAAGAACTTAGGTGAAATATGTTTTTTTCGGTCTTCTTTGATATATCCTCCCTTTAATTGAGCTATGCAAGCAACATTAACTTCATACAATATTGTTGGAATCTTTATTTGCACAGAAAGACCGCATAATTGTAAAATGTGTTGAGTCATTGATCTTAACCATACACACTCTCGACTGGCTTCATGAATGGCTATTATCTCTGCATGATTTGAAGAAGTAGCAACTATTATTTGCTTCATCGAACACCATGATATAGTTGTACCTCGATATGTGAGTAAATAGTCTGTCTGAGATCGAGCTTTATGTGGGTCAGACAAATATCCCGCATCTGCATAACTGATCAATTCTGACTTGGATGCATTAAAATACAACAATCCCATATCAATTATTCCTTGAAGATATCTGAATATATGCTTAACACATTTTCAATGTCTTCTTGTTGGACATGAGCTGAATCCACCAATAAACTTACTGCAAAACAAATATTTGACCGGGTATAGTTGGCAAGGTACATTAGTTCCCTAATAGCACTGGGATATGGTGTTTCATCACCAAGAATATATTCATCCTTTTCTTGAGGCCGGAATGGATCTTTATTTATATCAAGAGATCTCACAACCATCAGGTTACTCAATGGGTGTGATTTATCCATGTAAAATTGCTTCAAAACCTTTTTAGTATATGTTGATTGGTGGATAAATATTTCATTTGACAAATGTTCAATCTAAAGGCCAAGACAAAATTTTGTCTTACCAAGCTCTTTCATTTCAAATTCTTTCTTCAAACACTCAACAACTTTTGAAAGCTCTTTAGGAGTTTCAATGATGTTCAAGTCATCAACATAAACATATATTATTACAAATTCAGACTTTGACCTTCATATAAAAGTACAAGGACAAATAGGGTTATTCTTATTCCCTTTCTTTAGCAAGTATTCATTAAGAAGATTATACCACATTTTTCCTGATTGTTTCAATCCATATAAAGATTTCTGAAGCTTTATTCAACAACTTTCTTTTGAATTTTCATATGCTTCAATCACTTTGAGTGCTTCAGGGATTTTCATAAAATATTGTGGTCTAGTGAGCCATATAAATAGACTGTGACAACGTCCATTAGATGCATTTAAATTTTTTCATGAATTGTCATATTTATTAGAAACCTGAAGGTAATTGCATCTACCACAAGAGAATACGTGTCATCATAATCAATGCTAGGCCTTTGCGAAAATCCTTGTGCCACAAGTCGTGCATTATATCTTACGACTTTACCATTTTCATTGCGTTTTCGCACAAAAACCCACTTGTAACCAACTAGCTTGACATCTTTAGCTGTTCGGACTATTGGTCCAAAAAATTCATGTTTTTCAAGTGAAGCCAATTTTGTTTGAATTGCTTCCTTCCATTTTGACCAATCATTTCTCTGTCTACATTCATTGACAAATCTTGGTTCTAAATCATCGTTTTGTTGCATCATTTCAACTGCAACATTGTGGCAAAAATATTATCCACCAAAATATTATTTCGATTCCACCTTTTCTCGTCGAGACATAATTTATAGAGATTTCCTCATTCTCATTATTTTCAGGTACCTGGACCTCCTCTGTGGTGTCATCATTTATTATGTCTCGAAGCTCTTCATGAGCAATTGCCTCCATATTATGATCATCTTGATAATTTATTCCTTTCATTTTTTGAGGATTTTTATCCTTGGAATTAATTGGTCTACCACGTTTTAAGCGTGGTCCAGACTCATTTGCCTTAACATTTTATCCTATCGGGACATCAAATCGAACTTGAGTATTAGCAGCTGGGATATATGATTTAGTAACTCGTGGAAGGTTAGTAAATGCATCTGGCAATTGATTTGCAATATTCTGCAAATAAATTATTTTTTGAACTTCTTTCTCACATTGATTTGTTCGAGGATCTAAATGAGACAGTGAAAGTGAATTCCAATCTATCTCATTTCCCAACTGCTTTTGTTCTCCCCCTAATGTTGGGTATACTGATTCATCCAAATGACAATCATCAAACCTTGCCGTAAATAAATCTACAGTTCTAGGTTCCAAATATTTTATAATAGAACGAGATTCATACCCAACATATATCCCCAACCTTCTTTGGGGACCCATCTTTGTGCGTTGTGGTAGAGCAATTGGAACATATACCACACAACCAAAGATTCTAAGATGGGAAATGTTTGGCTCCTGACCAAAAACCAATTGTAATGAGGAGATGTCATGATAACTGGTTGGCCTTATGCGCACAAGTGTCACTGCATGCAAAATAGCATGCCCCCAAATCGAAACAGGCAACTCTGTCCTCATCAACAATGGTCTAATTATCAATTGAAGACGTTTAATCAATGACTCTGCCAAACCATTTTGAGTATGAACATGTGCAACAAGATGTTCAACTGTTATTCCAGTGGACAAACAATAATCATTAAATGCCTAAGATGTAAACTCACCAGCATTATCAAGACGAATTATTTTTATTACATAATCTGGAAATTGTGCTTTTAACTTTATTATTTGAGCCAACAACCTCGCAAAAGCCATATTACGAGTTGATAATAAGCACACATGAGACCATCTTGTAGATGCATCTATCAAGACCATATAATATTTAAATGGTCCACATGCAGGGTAAATAGTCCCACATATATCATCCTGTATTCGTTCCAGAAATGTGGGAGATTCCACTCCAACCTTAGTCGTTGATGGTTTGGTAACCAACTTTCCTTGTGAACAAGCAGCATAAGAGAATTCCTTTTTTTGAAGTACATTTTGGTTCTTCAAAGTATGCCCATGTGAATTCTCAATTATTTTGCGCATCCTATTATAACCGGGATGGCCCAACCGATCATGCCAAATGAAAAAACCATTAGAATCAGTAAACCTTTTGTTTACTACGACATGTGATTCAACCGTACCAATATTTGTATGGTACAACCTAGAAGAAAGTGCAAGCATTTTTTCATGCACAATTTTCTTCTCCGCATTTATTGTAGTAATATAAATGTATTCAATCTTTCCTTCATTCGCAGTCACATGATATCCATTTTGGTGAATGACCTTGAAACTTAACAAGTTTCTTTGAGACTTACTACAATACAATGTATTATTGATTACCAATAATGTTCCTCCAGGTAGTAATAAGCCTGCTCTTCCAGATCCCTCAATCAATTTTGTACTACCGAATATTGTATTAACATATGCCTTTTTCATAATCAAATGAGAGAAATATTTCTTTTCTCTTAGTATCGTATGAGTTGTGGCACTCTCCAGAAGGCACATATCTCCATTACTTATCTTGGATCCAACTGAAGAATGAGAAATTTTATTTATATTCATAAGAATAAAAATACATAATAAGAAGTACGAAACTTAACAAAAGAAATTTTAAGTACATAAACTTTAATCAAGACATTAAAAATACATAAAACATTATTCATTTCCCAGCTCAATTATCAATCTCAGTTGCGATCCCCAAAGAAGTCCTCAGCTTCTAGATGAGTAATATCATCAAACCCATCAAAAGCATCATCTTTCAATGCTAAGTTTGCCTCAACATTCTCATCATAGTTTTGAGAAGATCCTGCCTGAACATCTTTGAGAGTCAAATGTGACTCCACCCGAACATTAGAAAAGGAGGCACCACCTTTACTTCCTTTCCTTTTGAAGGAATTTTGATACAGCCTGACAAAATGCTCAGGTGCCCGACATTCATTTTTCTAGTGACCTTTAAGGCCACAATGATGACAGTGATCGCCCTTTCCTTTAGAAGGATTATTTTGAGAACTCATATTGTTCTCCCTTTTGTTATGACCACCACCTCGATGATTATTATATCGTCTTTTGTCCTTGTCGTGCCCACACACATTTTCATGACCCTGATTATTTTATCTTATTTCAGACTGGCCGTGTGCTTCTACCTCGTGTGCCTCTGATAATGGAACACTTCCAGTAGGACGGGCTTCATGATTTTTCATTAAAAGGTCATTATGCTGCTCAGCCACCAGAAGGCATGAGATTAATTCAGAGTATTTTTTAAAACCTTTTTCACGGTATTGTTACTGTAATATCATATTGAAAGCATGTAAAGTAGTTAGTGTCTTTTCCAACATGTCCTCATCTTTCATAACTTTCCCACATAATTTTAATTGGGAAGTGATTCTAAATACATCAGAGTTATACTCAATTATAGTTTTATAATCTTGAAACCGTAAGTGCATCAACTCATAACGAGCCATTGGCAATACCGTTGCCTTGAAGTAGTCATACCTTCCTTTCAAACCTATCCACAATTCAAGTGGATCTTTCACTCTTAAGTATTCAACCTCCAAGCTTTCATCAAGATGATGACGAAGGAAAATCATAGCCTTCGCTTTATCTTGACTTGATGCTTTATTTCCTTCGATTATATTATCACGGTAAGGTGAATTTCAGCATCAAGTACCCATGACAAATATTTTTTTTCAGAAATGTCAAGTGCCACAAATTCAAGCTTTGACAAATTCGACATGATGAAAACTATCATAAAACAGTTGAGTTAATAACATGATTTTGATTTCTTTATGATAAAAGATAAAATAATGTTTCAAATGATTAAGTATTAGTATAAAATATATTTTATGCATGAACATGGAATGTTACAAAAGCATGTAAACTCATAAAGTATGAAACGGTAAATTTAATATATATTCTTATTATTTACAATATTTATTACTAGTTCAATAGTTATTAACGCCAAAGTTCAGTAAGATTTTCAAGTCATATTTAATGTAATACTATTCTATATGACACACCAATATTAATCATAAATTTATGACAATAAAAACTGACGAGTATTCTAACTAGCATGTTATCATATTACTTAGTAATTAATTTAGAGTTATAAGTTAGTAGCATATAAATAACATAACAATATAAACCTGAAACTTATTGATTATTATGCCTAGTAAAGTATCACAATAATACCTAAATCAAGTTATATATGCAGTAATTAAATTATAGATCAAAGATTTATGCAAGTCTTATTAGAGATGTTATAAACATATAAATGTATACCTGACTCTAAATGAAAATTGATTAACTTTTAGGAAAAAAACGATAATCCCGAATTAAGTAGGTCTCAATTGGTTAGAGACTCGTGCTGATAACGTGTTGTAAAATAAGAGAAAAATATAAGAATATTAAACAATATAGGGAGACAAATGGTGATGGAAAGTACAAATCTCTTCAAGTGGATATTTCTTAAGGGTGAAGAAGACCCTTTTATAAGAGGTAAAAACCATCCGTTTACTACCTTAACCAAAATACGTTAGTAATCTTTAAGGCTTACATTAAATTAATACATGCATTACGTTAGGTTGTTGATGAAAAGAAATATCCATAATTAAATGAATTTGTAACATAATTGTCTTCTACTTGACATTTAATTTAATTGTTTATGTATAAAATGTTATTTCACTTGTCCATTTGATCCCCTTCACGTGGCTATATATCAAACACAATTACTAAATATCTTCTGTCTAGAAATTTGCACTCATACCTTTTGATAACAATTCATCTTCTCCTTTCCCAGGTAGTTCATATTCTTACTGTTGTTTAAGGTTTGCTAACTCTTTTGGTTCTTTTAGTTTTAGGCAAGTTTTTCGTCAATTTATTTTTTCTTCTCTCATATCTAGATTGTTAAATAATACTTGATTACCCTTTGAGATATTGTTGCAATGGTTTTTGGTGCATTACTATTATTGTTATATAATTTTTAGTGTTTTATATTAATTTACGTCTATGTGTCACACATGGTGAAGATCCAAAGTTGAGCGAATCCGTAAATAATTTATTAAGAAAGTACATTCTCTCTTGTATACTTTTTCGCAACAATTCTATCAGTTTTTTCAGAGAATCTCAAAATTCAGCAAAATAATTCAGACCAAAATTCAAGTTTTCTTTATTGTTGTTCTAAAAGAAAAGATCCAAATCGCATAGTTTTATCTTTCTGTTATTGGTCTAGAAGTATCTTTGTGTCTGGTTAGTCTAGACTAACCGAAGACAAGACCCAAATTCCACAACTTCATCTTCTTAAAATCAAAGAGTCACCTAGAACTTTGTATGAAATTTTTAGAGTTTCATCTATAGTTTTTTATTTTTTTTTAATTTTTAATTCAACTTTGTTGCAAGACAAGATCTTTAATTTCCTCTTCTTTCTGAACATTTTCACTCTTACCTTCTAATTACAAATTAAGATATCATGAACTTAAAGTTGTTACTCATTTCAATGGGGAAATTTCATGATCAACAAGCTTCATGCTTCATCATCAATATAGACTTGCTCATCTTCTTAATATGGTATTTCTTCGTTCTTTTATGATATTTTTTCTTTTTTGGAAGAATTGAATTTCAATCTCTTGTATGTTTTATTTATCTGAATCTTAAATAAAATAGTTTAAATCTAACAATGCAGTGTTCTTGTAATATTCTAGGGTATAACTGTCTGCTTATAGAAAGATAGAATTGTCATTCCACTTGATATTTAATTTAATTTTTTATGTATCAAAATATTGTTTTACTTGTCCATTAAATCACCTCCACGTGGATAAATATCAAACACAATTATTAAATATTTATGTCTAGTAATTTTCACTCATACCTTTAAATAACACTTTATCTTCTCTTCTCCCAGGCAATTCATCTTCTTATTGTTGTTTCAAGTTTGTTTACTCTTTTGGTTATTTTATTTTCAAGAATGTTCTTTGTCAATTTCTTTCTTCTTCTCTTACATCTAGATTATTAAATATTGTTTGACTATAAGATATTGTTGCAATAGTTTCTGGTGCATTATTATTATTGTTATATAACTTTTAGGGGTCGTTTGGTAGAGTGTATTAGCAAAAATAATGCATGCATTAATTATATGTATTAGTAATTGCTTGTTTGGTGCATTTTTTCATGGTATGTTTAACTAATGCAAGCATTAGTTATACCCTCTACTATGTATTGAGGAGTGTATTACTAATATCTAGAAATCCATGGTATTAGTAATGCAAAGGATTTAATGCATGCATTAATATGGTTAAAGACTCAATTACCCCTCAGAAGTACTTTTACATCTTTTTCACCATAATTGTGAAGTATACTTTCGTAAATAAATATTTTTATACAATGCATACTATTTTTAATACACCAAACCAAACAATGCATAAGAAATAATCTATGCATAACTAATACAAGTATAACTAATACATGCATTACTAATGCTTGTATTACTAATACACTCTATTGGGTGTTATTTTTATACACTCTACCAAACGACCCCTTAGTGCATTATATTAGTTTATGTCTATGCGTCACATATGGTGAAGGTCCAAAGTTGAGCGTATGCATAAACAATTTATTAAGGAAGGGTAATCTATTAAATGTTATATCGGCTTCTCGATCTTTCTTTCACATTCTCTCTTATATATTTTTCAAATCAGTCTTTTTTTAGAAAAATCTCAAATTTCAGCAAAATAATTCAGACCATAATTTAAGTTTCCTTCATTGTAGTTCTAAAAGAGAAGACCTAAATTGCAGAGCTTCATCTTCCTGGTTATTACTCTAGAAGCATCTTTGTGTCTTGTTAATCTAGATTAACCGAAGAGAAGACCCAAATTGTACAGCGTCATCTTCTTGAAAATGAAGAGACGCCTAGAACTTGGTATGATTTTTTTTAGTTTTATTTATTGTTTTTTATTTTTTCAATTTTCGATTCATTTCAAGATAAGATTTTTAATTTCTTCTTTTTCTTGCTCTTACCTCCCAATTACATATTAAGATATTAGGATCTTAAAGGTTTTATTCATTTCAGATCTTACAAAAGTGCAATTTCATGATCAACAAACTTCATGCCTCATCATCAATGGAGACTTGCTCATTTTTTTAACATGGTATTTGTTCATTCTTTTATGATTTTTATTCTCTTTGGATGAACTGAATTCCTATCTCTTATGTTTTATTGTTTTCAATCTCAAAAAAATAAATAATCTAAACCCTACAACGCGGTGTTCTAGTAATATTCAAAGGTATAATTATCAATTTATACAAAGATGAAATTCTCATTCTACTTGATATTTAATTTAAATTACATATATATAAAATATTGTTTTATGTCTAAAATATTATTTTACTTGTCCATTAAATTCCCTTCACATGGCTTAATTTTAAACACTATTACTTAAATCTTATGTCTAGAAATTCCTACTCATACCTTTAAATAACACTTCATCTTTTCTTCTCCCAGACAGTTCATCTTCTTTCTATTATTTCAAGTTTGTTTACTCTTCAGGTTCTTTCAGTTTCCGATAAGTTCTTCATCAATTTCTTTATTCTTATCTCATATCTATATTGTTAAATATTGCTTGACTATCCTTCAGCATATTGTTGCAATGATTTCTGGCGCATTACTATCATTGTTATATAACTTTTAGTGCTTCATATAGATTTACGTCTATGCACCGCGGCTGGGCAGTGAGGGTGGTGGGGAAGGGAAAAGAAAAGAAAACACAAGAAGGAAAAGTTTGGGTGGTTAGTAGAGGAGAATGAGTGATAATAGGGGTGAAACAACAAGGAAGTGGGGAATTGGAGGTGGGTTTTAATGGAGGAAAGGGAAGAGTTGAGGGAAGAAGAATAGGTGAGGAAGATGAAGAAGAAGAGATTAAGATAATGAGGGAAAGTGGGTTAGTTAGAATGAGAGAATGAGGAGAAGAATGAAAGAATTAGGAAATTAAGGGGTAGGTCGGGTTAAATCCGGGTCGAACACGGAAAAAAAACACTGGGCGTTGGGGCAAATGGTGGGGAGACGCGCCTCTCAGCGCGCCTGAGAGGGCGCTCTGACGTTTGACGCCAGGCACGACGCGGCTCTCATCGCACCTGAGATGGCGCTCTGACGTTTAACGCCAGGTGCGACGCACCAGTCAGTGCGCCTGACCCTAATTTTTTTTTCGTTATTAAAAAAATCCTATTTAGCTAAACCTAACCTATATTCTAGAAATTGAAACTAAGCTACTATGAAAACTTTAAGAATTCAAAGAACTATCTATTACATATTGTTTATGGGTTGCCTCCTATGTAGCGCTTGATTTAACATCGCGGCACGACGCAACTTGGATCATTCATCATTTTGCTCAAGAACTTCCCGATCACGATCCAAATCCTCACCGAAATAGTGATTCACTCTTTTCCCATTGACCAAGAATGTAGGGCCAGTCTCACCTTGAAGTTCAACTGCCCCATGTTGTGTCATTCTAACCACTTTGAACGGACCATTCCACTTGGACTTGAGTTTTTCGGGGAACAACCTTAGTCTAGAGTTAAAGAGTAATACCTTGTCTCCCAGATTGAAAGTGCGAGCCACTAAGTACTTGTCATGCCACCTCTTCGTCTTTTCTTTGTATAGTTTGGTAGTCTCATACGTGTGGAGCCTAAACTCCTCAAGTTCATGCAGTTGGTTTACTCTCTTTTTACCGGCTTGCTCGGTGTCCAAGTTCAACTTCTTAATCGCCCAATAAGCTTGATGCTCTAATTCCGCCGGAAGGTGACATGCTTTTCCAAATACTATGTGATAGGGAGAAGTCCCTATGGGTGTCTTGTACGCAGTCCGATATGCCCACAATGCATCATCCAACTTCTCAGTCCAATATTTCCTCTATGCATTCACCGTTTTCTACAAAATTTGCTTTACCTATCTATTCGACACCTCCACTTGGCCACTTGTTTGAGGATAGTAAGGTGTCGCAACCTTATGACGAATACCATACTTAGCAAGAAGGTTCTTAACAAGATGATTAATGAAATGCTTACCTCCATCACTTATGATTGCCCTTGGCGTGCCAAAGCGAGTGAAGATGTGCTTCTTGATGAACTTTATCACCACCCTTGAGTCATTGGAAGGAAGAGCGACAGCCTCAACCCATTTGCTAACATAATCCACAGCCACAAGAATGTATTGGTTTCCACTTGATGGTGGGAAGGGACCTATAAAGTCAATACCCCATACATAAAAAAATTCCACCTCCAGAATGTTACTTAGTGGCATCTCATGTCGTCTTGACATAGTACCCAGCCTTTGGCATCTATCACAACCCTTCACAAAAGCAACAAAATCTTTAAATAGCGAGGGCTAAAAGAAACCAGATTGTAGTACCTTATGAGCAGTGCGCTCACCTCCATGATGACCTCCATATGGGCTAGCATGACAACTTTCCAGCACTTTGTGAACCTCATACTCCGGGATGCACCTTCTCACTACCCGGTCTACCCCTTGCTTGAACAAAAATGGTTCATCCCAAATGTAGAACTTGGCATCATGGTTAAGCTTTTTCTTTTGTTGGGTGGTAGCACCCGGAGGATAATCACCACTTACTATCAAATTCACTATGTCTGCATACCATGACACTTGAGAGATATCCAATGCCATTAATTGTTCATCAGGAAACTCTTCCCGTATTTGCTCACCTTCATTCACATGTGAAAAATCCTCCAACCTAGATAAGTGATCTGCAAAGTCCGAATGGCATGCGTTTGAAAGCATATGTACCATATAGACAAGTGAATGTGGTCTTTTCCTGATCCTCAAGTGCAATCAAGATCTGGTTGCAACCTGAATAGCCATCTAGGAAACAATAGTACTCCTGCCCTGCTAACCTATCAAGCATTTGATCAATAAAGGAAACAGGGTAGTGATCTTTCCGAGTAGCATCATTAAGTTTCCGGTAATCCATACAAATTTGCCACCCAATCACTGTTCTAGTAGGAATTAATTCATTCTTTTCGTTCCTTACCACAGTCATACCTCCCTTCTTGGGAACACATTGCACCGGACTTACCCACTTACTATCAGAGATTGGGTAAACAACCCCAGCATCTAACCACTTTATCACTTCCTTTCTTACCACTTCATTCATCAAAGGATTTAGACGACGTTGATGTTGTGCACTTGGTTTGTGATCATCTTCCATGTAAATTATGTGCATACATAACGCCGGACTGATCCCATGAATATCAACCATCTGCCATCCAATTGCTTTTTTCCTCCGCTTCAAGATTCTCAATGCCGCCTCAACCTGTAAATCAGACAATTCTACAGAAAGTATAACAGGCAAAGTTTCATTAGTACCCAAATAAGCATACCTTAGGTGAGCCAGCAAGGCTTTTAGCTCCAACTTATGAGCCTCTTCAATTGATGGTTTTGAAGGGGGCCCTAACTCGTGATCTAAGGACTCCACTTGAGTCCTATGAGTTTCTACTACTGCTAGATTTAAGCATGATTCAGTCTCTTGAGCTTCAGCATCTCCCTCTAACTGTTGACCCACTAACACTCTTTCTAATGGGTCTTCGGGCAAAACTAACTCTGACTTTACTATGCGATCAACCACAGTAATAACAGACAACTCTTCATAAATAAAAGGCAATTTTAGTGCGAGGTAAAACAACAAATACCTCTACCTTATCATGAGCCCTCATGGTTAATTGATCAGCTGATACATCAATTAATGCCCTACCCGTGGCCAAGAAAGGACGTCCCAAAATGAATGGAACTTCAAGATTGGGTTCAAAGTCTAAGACCACAAAATCTACCGGAAAAATCAATGAACCTACTTGCACTAACACATCTTCTACCACCCCCTCTGACCTAGCAATGGATCTATCAGCAAGTTGAAGAATAACAATGGTTCGTTTTGGACTACCCAACCCAAGCTTTAGATACACAGATAAGGGCATCAAATTTATACTTGCCCCCAAATCGCACAACCTCCGGACATGAACACTTTGCCCAATTGTAATCTGCACAGTGAAACTACCCGGATCTTTAACTTTTTGGGCAGTCTGTTTTGAATCCTTGAGCTGCACTCCTCAGTAAGTGCCACAGTTTTATATTCCGTGAGCCTCCTCTTGCTAGCCACAATGTCCTTCACGTATTTAGCATACTTCGGGATACCTTGCAAAATATCAACCAAAGGTAGATTAATGTGAACCTGTTTAAGGAGAGAGAGAAACTTACTGAAGCATTCATCTTCATTCTGCTTTTTAAGCCTATGTGGAAATGAAGGTGGTAATTTCTTTTGAGGAATGGGTACCTCAACATTGGAGCTTTTTACTACCTCTTCCACATTCTTTTCTTTGTTACTTACCTCAGTGTCTGTCTTCTTTGGATCTAGTTCCTCTAATTGTGCAATTGCTTTGGATAGGGCTCAGTATCACCGGGCAGCCCACCTTGGGAACGCAAGTTCAAAGAATTGGCCACATGCGCAACTTGTTTCTCTAAACTCATTTGGGACATCTGGATGTTTCTAATGTTCTCATCATGCTTATCTATTCTAGAATTTAATTTGGTCCCTATTTCAGTCATGAGATTTTGGAGTAGCTCTTCATTAGTCATCCCCTCTTTTGGTGCACTAGAATTTGAGCCTTGGTTAGGAGTGTAGTATTGTTGCCCAGCCCCTTGAGAACGGTATTGGTTAACCCCTTGCGCCTGATTTTGGTTTTGGTGCCCACCCCATGAGAAGTTAGGATGGTTCTTCCAACTAGGGTTGTAAGTGTTACCATAATTTTGTTGCACTCCAATCCTTTGCGCATTACCCACATAGTTTACGGAATCCGGGTTTGCCTCACATTGCTCGGTTTCATGAGTTCCACTACCACATACTTTACACCAATTTGTTTTTTGTTGTACTACGTTTATCGGAGCCTGATTTAGAGCTATTTATTTAAATTGCAATGTAATGTTATGTTGCATTGCATCTAATTTGGCATTTATGGCATTAGCTTGGTCTACATCTAAGATCACTGCAGCCTTTTGGGTTGGAGTTCTAGACATTTCACCCTCATACCCTTGGTTCCCTTCAGAAAGTTTATCGAGTAAGGCGAAGAACTCTTCACTCGTTATGGCTAGGGCCTGTCCACCTGCTGCACTATTAAGAAGAGAACGAGCATTATAGTCTAAACCTTCAAAGAAAGTGTGACAAAGTACCTCATTGGTTTGCATGTGATGTGGGCAAGCATTCATCATTTGTTTGAAACGCGCCCATGCTTGGTACATTTCCTCCCCTTGCTTTTGAACAAAGTTTATTATCTCTCCTGTCAGCTTCGTGGTTTTCTTGGATGGAAAAAATTGACTCAAGAACTTCTTTGCTAGATCATCCCAAGAAGTGATGGAGTTTGGTGGCTCAGAATCTAACCAACGTCTTGCAGCTCCTAACAATGAGTATGGGAACAAAGTCAACCTTACCTAGTCTGATGATACACTAATTGGGATGTATGTATTAGTGATTTATATGAAGGTCCTAAGATGGATTTGAGGATCCTCATGGAGGAGACCAGTGAATTGCCCATTAGTATGGAGAATATGTACCATGTTCTGCTTTAGTTCAAATCTACCCTCCGGTGGAGGTTTCCTAATACTAGATGCCAAGTTGGCTGTGAGTGGGATTGCCACATCACGAACTAGTCTTGCGTGTACGATAGGCGGTGCTCCTTGGTTATTCGGGTTCCTTTGGTTATTCACGTTTTTCGGGTTATTTTCAAGTTGTCTTGATTATCATCATCAATGTTTTTCGGAAGACCTATTGTCCTTGATTCATCTTTCTGCACTGTCGTAGAACTCGTTCAGGTTCGTTGTATGGTTCGAATAGTTCTCCTTTCCTAGCCAGACCTGAAAGTCAAGTGCCTGCAATAAACAAGCTAAGATCAAGTGATTAGTATCCAAATAATCTAATTGTAGACTTAAGAAGATTGAATATAAATCAATTTCTAAGTCCCCGGCAGCGGCGCCAAAAACTTGTTGCTCCCCAAATTACATGCAAGTGTACATGGTCGCACAAGTAGTACATATTATTTAAGAAACGAGTTATCGTTCCCAAGGGACTTATGATCAACTTATATTCACTTAATTCTACAACTAAAAGTAACCCAGTAACCTTTTTAAGAGTTGATGATTTAGTTAAGTACCTACTAATAATTATGCACTAAATGAAAGTAACCGATTGTGAACAACTTTGTTAATATGGTTCAAGCAAGTTTAAAAACAATTCCAGGGCTGCAGCATACATTGAATATCATGCATCATATCATTAGCTTAGAATTCACTTCAGTTGTCAAATTACTGGTTTATAGGGTTGATAGTATGGTCCGGGTGGTTCGCCTCTCACCGCCTACCCCAGTTAGCCATCTAACTACATCGTTGAGCGGGGATAAATAAACTAACTGGCGAGCATGTATATTTCATCCTATTTTGTAACCAAGCAAGGTGTTCGTCTGGGCGTCACTCCTGAACACTAATCACCTCAATTTAATTGGTGGACCGAGCTCTTTATATTCTCTGGTCTATCTAACCTCTCCTCGTTCGATTTTAAGATTAGTCACTAGATTTATTCTATGGTGCACAAGCATAAAATAGTAAAACAAGAATATAGAAGTAATTTGGATTGACAACCGAAAATCAATTCATAAAGCCTCAAACATTCAACACATAATTCATAGCTACAGCCCCAGAACTAGGGCGTTTAGCTACTCATGCTATTAGAAAATAAGAAAATACAATAGTTCATGCAATTTCTGGAAAATAGAAGAGTTAAAGGATTAAAACCTATTACAAACTTGAATTCTTGCCCTTCACACTAAATCAAAAGTCGAGCACTAACTATGGAGGCCTAAGAATCTATTTATAATAGTAGGGGAAGTTGGAAACCAATCCTACTCAAATAAGGACTCCTAATTAATATTTAAAATCTGGAAAAAAAATCGGAAAACATGTGGCATGTCGCACCCCTTATCACGCCTTAAAGTTTCTTCAGTCATTTAGTTCCTGGAGCGCCGCGCCAAGCAGAGCACCTGGGCAACGCCTCTGAAGTTTCCCTTCTAGCGCGTTGCGCCCCTCAGTACGCCTCAAAAGGCTCTCTGAAGTACCATTAGTGGCGCGCCGCGCCAACCAGTGCGCCAGCCACTAGTGGTTTTTGCCTTAGCCATTTTCCTGCATCGCCTTGCTCCTTCTTCCATCTTCCCAATCCATATTTCGTCAAGATTTCCTGAAACAACTAATCACGTGTGTAAGTATGCAATCATCACAAGTTAAACTAAAAATCAAGCTAATGACTCAAGATCGTCATCAAACATCATCACTTCGTGGGCCAATTTCGACTACTTAGGCATATAAATATGACTAAGATCACACCGCATATGGTGAAGGTCCAAAGATGGGCAAATCCGTAAATAATTTATTAAGGAAGAAAATGCTATATAAGCTTCTTGATGTTTCTTTCACATTCTCTTGTATGCTTTTTCACAACATGTCCATTAGTTTTCTAGAGAATCTTAAAATTTCAGCAAAATAATTTAGACCCAAATTCAAGTTTCCTTCATTGTTGTTCAGAAAGAGAATTTCCAAATTGCACAACTTCATCTTCCTGGTTATTAGTCTAGAAGCTCTTTGTCTGGTTAATCAAGAGTAACTGAAGAGAAGACCCAAATTGCATAACTTCATCTTCTTGAAATCGAAGAGTCACCTAGAACTTGATATGATTTTCTTTTAGTTCTATCTATTTATTTTTTCATTTTTTCAATTTCCGATTCGACATTGTTGCAATACAAGATTTTCAATTTCTTAACATTTTCACTCTTACGTCTCAATTATAGATTAAGATATTCAGAGTTTAAAGTTGTTTTTCATTTCAAATCTTACACAGGGCAATTTCGTGATCAACAAACGTCATGTTTCATCATCAATGGAGACTTGCTCATCTTCTTGATATGATATTTGTTCATTCTTTTATAATTTTAATTCTCTTTTGGATGAACTGAATTTCAATCTCTTGTATGTTTCATTTGTCTCAATCTCAAGGAAAAAAATCTACACCTAACAACACAGTACTATTGTAATATTCAAGGGTATAATTATCATTTTATACAAAGATAGAATCATCTTTCTACTTGATATTTACTTTAATTTTTTTATGTATAAAATATTATTTTACTTGTCCATTAAATCCCTTCTACATGGCTAAATATCAAACACAATTACTAGATATCTCCTGTCTAGAAATTTTCACTCATACCTTTAAATAACATTTCATCTTCTTCTCTCCAGACAATTCATCTTCTTACTGTTGTTTCAAGTTTGTTTACTCTTCTGATTCTTTCCGTTTCAGGTAAGTTTTTCGTCAATTTCGTTGTTCATCTCTCATATCTAAATTGTTAAGTATTGCTTGACTAACCTTCGAGATATTGCTGCATTGATTTATGTCGCATTATTATTTTTATATAACTCTTTGTCCTTTATATTAATTTACGTCTATGCGTCGCTCAAGCTTATGGTCCCAAGTTGAGCGAATCAGCCTTTTAGTTGTTAGTTGTTGCCGACTCTTTTTTATTTTTGTGTTGCTATGAAATTTAGTACGTGGACATCATTATTATCTATTCGCTAGAAGTGTGTTGGATTTGAGAAAATATCATAGAGAACAAAGATTATTTTTTCTATATAGATTAGTCTTTCTTACTTTTTGAATTATTATTAGCAGCCATTGCTAACATTTAAGTTTTTTTTGGTTAAGAATACTGTGGGAAGAGTCATTTTATGATATTGAGGGTGACTGGTGAGTGTTCTCTTTAATAGACCTATAAATATGATTTTTGAGATAAACTAAAGACGAATTCTCATTGGTTGATTTTTTTTGACTTATTTGATCGATTGGTATAGAATTTTAGAAAGAATAGTCCCACAATCAAAACGACTGGACAACTAAAATGTCTATTTTGTTAATAAAAAATAATAACACTATATAAAATGTCTTCTCATCACATAATGAAGTTAGATGGTGAGAATTTGAATAGACCAGAAATATTATTTAATATTGTGAAAATTTGATTCATATATCGCTTAAATGTCATATTAGAAACTGTTAAATTAGGTCTTAGGCCTAACTCACACCCCAAAAGCTAGCTCAAAGGGAGGAGGATTGCCCAAGCCTTATAAGGAGTCCACCCATCTCATTAATCACCGATGTGGGACTTTTGTCATTCTTTAACACCCCACCTCACGCCCAGTGCTTAGCATCTGGTGCGTGGACAATTTTGATTTTGGAAGACCCCAACATCGGGTGAGACGGGCCCTGCTCTGATACCATGTTAAATTAGGTCTTAGGCCTAACTCACACCCCAAAAGCTAGCTCATGAGGGAGGAGGATTGCCCAAGTCTTATAAGGAGTCCACCCATCTCATTAACCACCAATGTGGGACTTTTGTCATTCTTTAACAGAAACGTTTAGATCCTACGTTGATCTTGAACAATGATTTGTCTTCTCCATCTTTTAAGGAAAATCTCTTCAAATTATGCATAGAAAAACTGATATAAAGTTCATCAGATCTAATAATCCTTGAAGAAAAAGTAGAGAAAATGACATAAATAGTCCCTTAACTATATGAGTAGGTCTAAAATGGTCTCTTAACTAAACACTTAACGGATTTAGTCTTTTAACTATTCAAAAACTTATCAGCTTTGGTCCCTTAACTATACACTTATCGATTTTAATCCCTTGACTATAAACTTACCAATTTTAGTCATTTAAGTATTCAAAAACTTATCAGGTTTGGTCTTTGTCCATTTTTAAATACAAATAGCTTAGTTTTATATTAATGGAAATCTTCGTGAAATAAAATCTTTAACCTATTTTTAAAGTTGTTTCTCTATCCCAACGCTTTTTTTTTGTTCAAACTCTTCTTATGAAAAGAACAATAACATCAACGATTCAAAATAAAATTAATGAGGAACGAAGATATAAGTCCAAATTTTATTTAATGGAGGATAAAATTCAGCATATAATTGTTGTTAATGACTTAAATCCGCACTTGAATATGCTAATCAATGTAGATTTTATTTAATTTACTCAAATTTCTTTATGTAAAATAAAATTAATAGAATAATAAAATTGATCTATTTAATTTTTTTTTGCAAATCTACCATTTTATAAATTTTCATTTCTGAAAATTAAACAGATTTCCTTCAATGAAGTCGTTGGAGTACAAACTTTGGATTTAACGGGTAATAATTTTTTTTCTTTTTATAATAAAGTTAAGCATATTCAAGTCCTTAGTAGCAATAATATGCTCCATTTTATCCTCTGTTGAATAAAATTATGACTTATATTTTCTTTCCTCGTGAATTTTATTTTAAATCGTTGAGGGTAAGGTTCTTCGCATAAGGTTAATTTGAAGAAAAAGTAGCGAAGAGAGAGAAACAACAAAAAAAATTGCTAAAGGATTTAATTTCTCAGGGAATAGATTCTGTTAATATAAATCTAAGCTATTTGTATTAAAAATGGACAAAGACCAAACCTGATAAGTTTTTGAATACTTAAATGACTAAAATCGATAAGTTTATAGTTAAGGGACTAAAACTGTTAAGTGTATAGTTAAGGGACCAAAGCTGATAAATTTTTGAATAGTTAAAGGACTAAATCCGTTAAGTGTATAATTAAGGAATCATTTTAAACCTATTCATATAGTTAAGGGACTATTTACGTCATATTCTCAGAAAAAGTAACTACAGACTTTCAAAGACTATTCTTTTAGTTCTTTTCATCTTCTCTGTTTGGGTGTTTCAATTATAGTTCGTTTTTTCTTTCAATTTTTGCTTAAATTTCTCAGCTGAAATTCTTGGTTGATGTCTATTGTTATGTGTAATTTCTCTAATGGCTAAAGTTAAGGTTTTCTTTACCGAAAGTGGATTAAAATTATGAAAGTTGATTTGGATTGATTTTGTATCAAAAGATATTTCGACGGCTCGGGTAGGGAAAAAATTCAGTGCGTTAAGAGTATAACGCTGTGGCTTTTGCCTAAGTTGTTCGGACTATTCACTTTTGGTGCCGCACTCATGTCGGCATGACATGGGTGTGAGTGTAATCTATGTTCTATTTGATCAACTAATTTTGGGTACTTTGACCAAAATCAACGGGAAAAGTCTGAACAATTTTAATGATTTCTATAATCAATACAAAAGCTAAGATGATATTGAAGATTTTATATAGAAATTTCTATGGTACTCCTTTTCTTTTATTCTCCTTGCAGGATTCTTGTCAAGTTCTCCACAAAATATCTCATAATTTAGATTTTATAACTCTATTTTTAGATATTTTAATTATTCTTAGGTGAATCCCCGCACCCGTATTCATACCTGGATCCATATCCCCAAGTATAAAAAAATAGATCATAAAGGATCCGACCTCTAGATCCGCATCCGTATTGGACATCCGTACCCGAGTCCGAGCAACTCAGACATCTGCTTTTAGTTCCAACTCTATAGTACAATTTATACTACTTTTTGTATAATTATCAACTGCATTGTTAGTACACCTTGTTGTTTACTTATTAATAAATATATAAATTTACGTACTAAAACGACAAGGAGGTACATTGTATATGTGCTTGGCCGTGTGTATGTATTGTACTGCATTTGAAAATTTAGGCGAGTCTTCACTCTTTAAGAGTTAGTCTATTCTATTCTTCTATTTATGTGTCTCGTAAGCTCACTCTTTTTAATTAGAGTTATTTATATTTTGGTTATCTTTCAATATTGAATTTCAAATTTGACTTGGGTATGTGTTGAAGTTGTGTAATAGACTTAGAAAATAAAAGAACTATATGTGGAGCAATGATAAATCTAAATAAACTTTAAAGAAAGAACAAATATATATTTTGATTTTTAAAGGTGCTTTTTTTTTTCAAAAAATAAAATAAAATAGATCATTTGAACAATCAAAGGGATTAAGTAGGGATTTAGACGTCTATTATATGCTCTCATTATAGGGCAACATGAAAAATCAAAGGGATTAAGTGATGAATTTTGAACATGCAGAAAATAGTAGAAAGAAATATTAATTTAAACATATATTATTAATATCTAGCCATTAAGACCATTGTTCTTATTATTGCTGTGAAAAGAATGATCTTTAAAGGGGGCTATGTCCTGGGGCTTGGAAATCGTCTCCTTCAATAGAGAAAGTGTCTTCAATTAGTTGCTGGTAATTGCTACTCTCTCTATTTCAAAAATATTGACCTAATTTGCCTTGAAACGAAATTTAAGAAAAGAATAAAGACTTCTTAATTTTGTGGTTCTAAATTAAAGTTATGTCAAATGTACCAAAATGTCATTTAATTTTGTGGCATTAAACATACCATGTAAAAAGTTAAAGTTACAGTGTTACCAAAAAAGGAAAAAATGTTATTTTTTTTAAACAGCCTAAAAAGGAAATTAGAACTTTTGTTTAAACCGAGGGAGTATTTGGTTTAGGCCCTTTAGAGGAATATATCATCCCAAGGCTATAATTTTTTCTATAGTTTGAAAACTAAATTATCATTTCTTCAGTTGTCTTCCCTTGATGAATATAACTTGATGGCATGCAATTATTGCAAGAAACAAAGTACGTATAGAGATGTAATGTTAGGCCATAACAAGAAGGGCTTTTGAATTACTATTTTTATTAATGTTTGGTTATAGACTTATAGTATTGGTCCTACGTGAAAAATTAAAAAGTTGGTATGGTTAATATTTTTTAAGCTAGCTGTTTTATTAAGAAGAGTGATATGGTAGGACGATTAAGGGTGAAAATGTAATTTCAATCTAATAAAAATCTATTAAGATAGTTAGCAAGAAAAACAAATAATACTAGAAGTATTTTTCTATATATGAAGTAAATGATAATTAAGGGTAAAAATATAATTTCATGCTAACAAAAATTTACCAACGAATGATAACAAGAAAACTAAATAGTTCTAGAAACATCTTCATTTATTGTTATTATTATTAACTCATTTTATTATTACTTCACTTTCTTTTCTTTTATGAGTTACATTGTGATATCTATTAATTACTCTATTTTTTTATTACTTTAATTTATGTTTTAATATTTTTTCTGTTTATCATGTTTACTAAAAATGCCTACTTTATTATAAAAGCTTATTATTTTAAAATATAATTAATTATTTTCACCTTATTTTAGCTCTAATTTCTATATATTAGAAGTGAGAGTTTCAACTTGTTAGCTTAGTGGCATTAGCTAGATGAGAGTATAATGATGTTTTGTAAGATCAATTTACTTAAAAGGGGTTGTGTTTTTCGCTTTATTCTTTAGACCACATCAATATTTCCATAAAAGACTCATCATTTTTTGTTAAATTACGGATGATGCCATTCACTGAGATTAAATAGATGGTTAACAGATCATCTTTTCATCAACCACAGGAAGCAAGTCAAGTTACGGATATGGTGGCTTCCTTAAGTTATCAACTGAAGGAAGTAATTTTGCAAATTCAAAGGGTAGTAAAATCGTCACATGATATTAGAAAAAGAGAGTCAAACATCACCACATAAACAATATTAGTTAGGAATTATATTGCAGTTTATTAATTTTAAGAAACTCCAATGTACATCTTATTACATGTAAGATGACACGCTTATTCAATAAGTATATAATTGGAACAATAAAGTTACTAAATTCTATCGAATTCATAACGTTCGCTCCTTCCTGACCTAGACCATGGACCAAGTGACAGGAACTATACCTAAATTTGTATCCAACCCTAAAGCTCTCCACACAGCAATGGAACCATCCACTATGTTGTTTTTACATGGACTTTGAAAAGCATGTTCCGCATCACAACCCATAGTAGAATCACATTCATCCACCACTTTAGCTGTTACAGTCTTTCCGTTATTAGCGCGAATACGTATCATTTTACCACACCTTGAACGTCCTGCGAACCATCCAGTGGACAATGCCACTATTCTTTCATTGTTGTCATGATATTGCCCATCACATGATGATGGACCACCCCCGTCTCCGCCTCTACTGAAGTCGTTGAAGGTAAGTTGAGCGGGCGTTGAGGAGGTGACAGGTGGCGAGCAACGGTATATTGGGTGTACACCATTGCAATTGACTGTGCCAGACGGACGACATGTATTGGTTGGAGTTGGAGATGGGACGGAAGGAGGGCTACTTTTGCAAGTTTTGGTTCCAACGTTAGGATCATCGTTACATTTTCCGTTTATGCAAATTAATTGACCGTCGCAATCGTCCCAAGTTTTACAAGGGCCGTTACATTGGGAAATGGCGTTAGAGGTAGAAATGAAAATGGTGAAAATTAGTGAAAGAAAGGCTAGATTGGACATTGTGGCTATTTTTGTAATGATTGAGAAGGTTATATGTGTAACAAAGTGTTGATGGGTGAAGGAAAGTGTCTAAATGGATGAATATATATAGGGAGAAATGATATTGTGAGTCTTAATTTTCGGCTAGTAGAGTTGTGCACGTGTCAAATGTATGGATTGCCCTGAATTTGAATATGTTATTTATTAATATAAAAGTTAATTACTTGAGTTGATATGAACTAATTCGAGATAGGTTAAATAATGGATAATAGTTTAATTTAAATTTTTCGTAAATTTTTTGTCAAAAAAATAGATTGAGAATCATAAAGTAATTTCTTTTTATTATTTTTAATTTTGATGAAAAAAGTTATCTAATATATATAATTGGTGAAAAACGACATATATTCCTTAAAATTAAATGAGGTGCTCAAACTAACTAGAATACCCCGCCTAGACTTTTGTGGCTATTCAATGCAAAGACTTGCATGGATGCACGGCTTCTGACATTAGGATTAATAGATGGACTAGCAAGTTGATGGACTAATTAATACATGATCGTGGTAGAGTGGGTTGAAATTTCTTTACCTTTAATTAGAGGGGCTGAGTTTAATTTTTTTTGGGAATGAACCTTTTTTTCTTGTTGAAAGCGTTATTTTTTAGAAATGAAGTATGTAATTCACGAATTCAAATTTCGTCAAGTTTTAATAAAAATATATAAAAAAAGGAGTTTATTGACCAAAAGTTCACCCATAAAAAGCTAATGGCTACGAGCTCGTCATTATACCAAATAAATATAGAGAGCAAAGTAATTAGTACTAATAACTTTCGTATAGTTGTTTAATTAATTCTTTAAGAATACTTTTCTTCCTATTTTTTCTTCCCAATCCTTGAAAAAGTTTTTAAAAAATAGTTTATATGTCATGCATGTTATACTTTTTAAATTGCTCCTGGTTAATTTAATTATTAATTAAATTTTCAAGTAATTAACATTAGGGAAATCAAAATATAAAAGTAGGAGAGTAATATGGGAAAAAAATTAGACCATAGAGAGATATGCTAATCCCTATTACTCTTTCCCTAGGTAGTGGCTGCTAATTAATTCATTTATTCATTATTGACTCAATTAATGGATAAATATATTTCTAGATTTTTTCCTCCAAAAAAATAAAAAGAGAAAAAGACAAGTTCGGGATCAAGTAAGGAGGATTGATTTTCTCATCTTAAAGTATCGAGCATTTTAGAGGTTTAGCATAATTATAATAGCTAGATTTGTGATGGAATATTACGGCTAATTATCACGTATTTTGTTGATGATTTTATTATATAACTAATAAAAAAATACTCATTATTAACTCAGTAATGGATGAATATATACATTTTAAGTATTTTCCTTAAATAAATAAAAAGAGAGAAACATAATCCCAACCAAGCAAGGAGGATTGATTTTTCCATTTTAATCAAAGTATAGGATATTTTCGGGGTTTAGCACAATAACAAATCACAATAGAGAGATTTGTGATGAAATTTGATGAATAATTATTCTATATTTGTCGATGATTTTATAATATAATAAATTTAATAACAAAATTTATTAATATGGACGAAATTTGTGAAAAGTTTCTTAATAGTTCTATTTTGTCACGATATTTTTCACACTCCAATTTGTGATGGATTATTAAGTTACAAATATCACCGATGAGCAACACATGACCCTATACTTAGTTATAAACCTTTCAAAGTATTTTGATGAAGACTATTTATGTTAACTAATTCTTCTAATTAAACAAAATAAAAAGTGACAGTCCACATTCTAGAATAGTCGTGTAAATTCAATTGTCAATTTTCATAGTTTGATTTCAAACATATTTATCTGATTTGTTATGAAGGTCACATATTGTTAGGCATTTGATCTAGTTATTTATATATAAACATCCGATACAAATGAATTTTTAACACTAAAGAGTTTGGCTACCTTGTGTTAACTCGAGACCTCTGGTTAAATGTGAACCACTTCCACCAGTGCACCACAATTCATGTTGGTTGCAATTTTGTTGGGAGCGTCACCCTCGAATGCAGTGCGCGATCCAATTTTAGTCGGGGCTCTAATATAGACTCCGAACACCAGATGGGGAAACCAAAAAATATCTGAATTGCTGCCAACCTTATCATGTTGAGAATATGTTTGTGACAATATTGGTTAATTTGTAAAAACATAAATCTAGATAGATCATTATATTATTGATGAGAAACATTATATTTGTGTGTATCATAAATTATTTCCTCATTGTATATTTTGACTATTTGGCATATATTGTATGAATGATGTAGGATTGTTGTATTCTTGTTTGATTACATACAAACGAGCTTTGACTCTTATTTCTCTCCATTGTTCAATATGATATTAGAGTAAATAAAGAATATGATATCGAGTCTTATAAGAGTAAAATAAAAATTATGATATCGAGTCTTCCACTGCCATTCATTATTCAAAAAGAATTTTCACGCATTTAGCAAATGGAAAAGAATTAGGCTCAAAACGTAAGTAATATATCAAGAATATGAGATTAAGTAAAAAATGTGGTCTTCAATATATATAGTTACACACAATTCAACTATATTTAGAAACTAGTCAACGTACCCGCGCTTCGCGCGGTTATGAAAAGTTTTACTACATTTATGAATAAGTATTCTGGTTAATACCTAAATATTTGAAGAATTGTAAATATTTATGAATTGCAAATTTTCACAGTTTCAAGTCGTGAAAATAGCTTCTTGCAGAAGTGTAAGACATACCACATGCAATAAACTCTTGTGGTTCATTCCTTCCCCAAATTTCGCATATAGAAGAAGTTGTAATACACCCAACAACCCCTTTTAAAAATATACTTTTAGTCTTCAAATCCAAAAGCACCCATAATGAGGTTGTGTATGCTCCCTCCTCTTGCGATTCATTAATGGAACACCATTCTTAGTAGTAAAAATTCGAATTTCTCCATTTTTTTATATTAATAAAATTACATATTTTTCTATTTTCCTATTGCTCCTCCGCCAATGCCATGATATAAAAGTTTTTTAAAGAATTTTATTGATACATGTGATCTAATAAAGTAAAACTCGTAATTTATGAACGTACAATTTTTAATGAATTTCTGACGATGGTTGAGATTAACTTAAGTGTGAAACATAAAATAGATGATTGACACTTCAATATTTGCATTTTGCACCAAGAAAGTAATTCTACAAAACTTCACGCCCCGTGGAGACCAAAAATATTATTATTAGTCAAAATAACATATTATTAAATCACCAAAACGATAATTAAAAATAGGATAAATAGAATTAATTACATTCAAGTAACAGTGTTTTTGTCCCAAGAAATTACAAATACATAACGTCTTCCACGGGCATTAAAAATGTATTCAAGATTACTTATTCACCCGTCATTGACTATATCATTTGCACATTATTTAGCTACTTACAACTTTTGTCTTCATTCTTCACTTGAAGAAGTCTTATCATCGTTTTCTAAGGCTAAACAATTAAATATCTCCATCAAAATATGATAAAAATGCAGATAAGCAAAATGAAGATAAAAAGACTCAACCACAATAAATGAGTT
>JAJOOS010006899.1:0-58625 GCA_029582725.1 Solanum chiquidenum
TACAATTTGTTCTGTAACCTCTAAACCTTTCTCTTTACACCAAAAATAAAAGGATGCAATACAATCCCATCTAACCTTCTGAATGGAATTGGACCTATTTTCAAAATTTCTACTATTTCTTTCTTTCCATACTGTCCACCAAATGCAATGTGGAATTATCCTCCACCATGCCTTTTGACTCTGCTGCCCCCTCTTCTTATCCAACAACTCAACAAATCTGCAGTATGCTCGGGCATGGTCCAGTTTGTTTTTGTGAGACTAAGGAAGATGGCCCAAATTTGTGTTGTAAAGTTGCAATGCAAGGATAGATGCTGGTTGGTCTTTGCTGCGTTCCCGCATAATGAACACCAAGATACTATAATCTTTCCTTTTCTCCTCAGCACTTCATGTGTCAGGCAAGCCCTTCTAGCAACCAACCATGTAAAGCATTTTATCTTAGTTGGTGCTAAGGTTCTCCATACCTTTCTCCACAAACTCTGCTTAGAGTTGCGTTGCTGTGGACTTTCCATTTTGCTCTGCTAACCGTGAAAGCCCCATCTTTACTATGTTTCCATCTCAAAGAATCAGGAGCATTGGTGATGCCGGAGAATTTTTCTAATAGCTCTAGCAATTTGGCCACTCTCTCCACTTCCCAGTCATTCAAAAACCTTCTGAAGATTAGATCCCACCCTTGTGCTGTCCAACATTCATTGATATTTGCATCAGGATTACTACATAGTAAGAATAGATCTGGAAAGGATTCTTTTAGAGGAATCTGTTTGTTCCACACATCTGTCCAAAACTTAGTTCTCCTGCCATGTCCCACTTCAATGTACGTATTAGCTTCAAGTTTTTGCCATAAGTTTCTGATAGTTCTCCAGACCCCCATCCCATAGGCATCAACACTAACATTACTGCACCAAGGATTGTACTCACCATACTTGGATCTGATGACATCCAAAGCTTGCCCCTCTTCATTATACCTCCATAACCACTTCATCAAAAGACTATTGTTTTGTTTCCTTAGATCCCATACCTCCTTTGTCTTTGCTTTTCAAGGTTATCTCCCATTTGACTAGGTTATAACCTTTAATTTCTTTGCATCCATGCCAAAGGAAGTCCCTCCTTAATTTGTCCAGCTTCTTCAGAACTTTGGGGGGTAATGGAAATAGTGACATAGAGTAAGTGAATAGGGCTGTTGCCCTAATAAAGGAAACTATTTAGTGACATTTGACCCTTTTTGTGTTAATTGTGCTAAAATTGAAAAAATATCATTTGATTGAATTTTTGATCTTTGAAGCCTTTTGGCCTGTCATCTTTCCTCCTAGATATTTGATTTGAACTGGAATATGGATATTAACACTTACCAAAATCACTGCACATTCCCTTTTTTAATTAGTTGGTGGTATTTATCGAGTTCAGTTCTTTTTTTTATCAAAAAAATAAAATAAAAATTTATCGAGTTTTTTTTCATCTTAATTTTTTACTGTTGTATTGTTCAAGCCTGTTTGTAAATACTTTTCTTGAGCTGAGGGTGTTATCGGCAATAACCTCTCTAACCTCACCCAAGGTAGGGGTAAGGTATGTGTACACCCACCCTCCCCAGACCCCACTTATGGGATTACACAGGGTGTTGTTGTTGGTATTCATTGAGTTCTGTTTCCATCTTTTTTTTGAAATGCTAAAGCCAGTAGAATTTACTGCCTGTCTTGTCTTTTGATCTTCAATTGACTGAGGTGGCCTTTTACAGCCGGTTGAGCTTTGGACTGGGAAGCAACTTTTCCATATGCTACTGCGTCCGTATTCAAAGATGAGAGTCTATGTAAATCTAACAGTCACAGAAAAGAGTTACAGTGGGAAAGGGGAAACAATGTGCCCAAGTGATGGATTTGTTTATTTCCGTAATAGCGAACTGATCAGCGGGCAGCTCGGGAAGGCTACACTAGGTGAGTTTACCTTTAGTGTCCCCTTGTTGAAACTGACATGATTTTCTTCTTATTTACTAAATAATTTGGTTCTGTTGATCCTCCTGAGGTACATTTGGGATTTCTTTTTTTGATGAAGTAAGATGTTGTATTTGAAAGGCATCAAGGAGATGCAAGTTACATACACAAAAATATGGTTAACTCCTGAGAACAAAAACACCTGTTTAATCAGGGAGTTAGCCACAACAAAAGAATGATCGGCTGATCGCTTAGCCATATTGAGGGAGCTAATGAAATCTAAGAGGGGTAATATATCATTAACAAGGGATGAATTGCTCCAATAGAAGAGGTTAATAAGGCAAAAGGATTTCAAACTGCTAATTGGAGTTGAGATACCATCAAAACATCTAAAGATCCTTTCATTTCAATTACACCAAAAAATACATCATAGAATCATCTGCCAGGTCTTCTTGATGGGGCTATCAACTTCTCCAAGACTCCAACTTCCCACTACTTCTTTGACACTCTGGGGGAGAATCCAGTTGATACCAGCAATTGAAATAAACAAACAAATGCTTTCATGGGAAATACACAACACAATTTGAAGTTCTTTTTTGTTCCATTGCATCTGTGGTGAAGTATGTTGGAGAAACTTTGTGATGCAGTGACGAAAGAAATGAAAAAATTATTAATATGGCAAAAGATAGTAAAAAAATCTTCTTTTGGGGAGAAAAGTAGGGACATGGTGAAAAAAATCGGGTTGGAAATTTTAGTATAGGATTACCACAATGGAGTGGGCTTGACCATGGTGGGGAAGCTCCCCTAACCCACTCTATACTTATCTCTAATATATGATATTTCAATAGATTTGCTCGTGAAATTGAATCTTTTGGTGGTTTCACCTGCAAAGCATTTCATCTTCTTAATCCAATCAAATGCTCATAGGTCGCTTGGTAGTACCTTAGACATTGTCCCAAGATTTAAAATTATATGCATGATTGGATTATAGATAATTCTATTTTTATCAATCTTCTTTTGGGGACATTTGAATTGTTTTACAACATATCCAATTGCTAATATCTTGGGATAAACATTAGCTCCTACTTACATTTTAAAACAAATTTTAGGTAAGTTTTCTTTACCATTGATTTTCCATCACATATATCATATGGGTGGATCATCATTAAGCTCATCATTTACGGGGAAAAAAAATGCTCTACCCTAAATTTACAGGAAACCATCAAGATTACCCTCAAAAACTCCTGTTGTCTTTCCGTTTTCCTACATTGTAAGTTTATCATCATCATACATGTAATGAATGGCCTCGAGGTTTCAATAAAGTTTATTTCTTCATAACAAACCAAGGTTGAAATTTCTGGGAACTCCAGGAAATATGTAACAGGATGTTCCTAAAGATGTTGTTGTCTGGTTGGTCTTTGATGTACCTTTCTGTACCTTCTTGGTACTTTTTTAATAAAATTTTACCTTATTGAGAAAAAACAAGATTGTACAAGATAATGGAAGTCCCTTTTTAAAAAGAAAATGAGGGAAATGTTTTTCCTCTAGTATCTTGTAAAATAGTAATTTTTTCTACAAGGAAGGGGTTGTATGGGAGGGCATTCACAAATTGGAGATTGTAGAAAATTGGCTACAAAGAATGATGGCTTAAAATACCATACCACTGTGTATATTCCGGAACAATAAAATAAGATTGTTTGAAATAGCATGAGGATGTAAGAAGTATAATATGTCTTCTGTTACTTATGTATAGATAATTTCAGATAGTTCTATATGATTGTTGAGCTACTTATGCACTTCGTAAATACTTTTACACCATTTTGATATTATATTAATGAAATATTATTCACTTATCAAAAAATAAATAAGGAAAGGAAGAACCGGTTTCGAATAAAATCTATGAAGGGTAACAAAAGATCAGGAAAGTAGAAAAAAGTAACTGCTACTGCTTTGGGAGGATAAATAGCACTAGTAAGATTAAAGAAATAGTCACAGGACAGTAAAAATGAAAATAATCCGGAGTAGGGGGGTTTCCTCTGTCATGAGGGAGCAAGGCACATGAGGGACAAGTCTTCTCATCATGGAAGTGGGGTGGAAGGGAGATAACCAAAAAGATGCTGATGCAAAGGTGATTGGACATGGTGTTAGAAGAGGGTTGGGGGGAATGGATAGAGATGGTGAATAATGAGAAACCATATCAGTGATAGGGGCAATAAATGGTAAATTAGTTCCCTTTTTCCCTTTTAACATTTCATGGTGGTCATGGTTTATTAGGTATCAACCATATGGGATCTAATCCCATTTAAGTTGAAGATATGATTTTAGTTCGATTAATTTATAGAACTTCCATTGGATTGCAGAAGTACTTGAAAAAATATTCAAACTCCTTGTGTATGGCTAGACTGGATATGATCTTTATATGCGGGGACTGTCGCTTTGTTCTAAACTCCTTACTGCTTTCACCATATTAATTGCCTAGAACATTCTTGCTCAATCTTCCTTAGTAATTCTCATGTAAGATTATAGTACTTGGAGATAAGGGGTGTTTTTCTTTAAAGAAAGTGAATTGGGCATTTTGGATTTAACAACTTTTGTTTGATCACAGCCACAACCGTTCATAATGGTGAATTAGCAATCTGTGTACTCCTGCATTCATCTAGTCTTCAATCTTGGCCAAACCTACAATCCTTTTTCATGCATCTTGTTATTCATCTCTTAAACTCTTTTGCATCCCAGGAGACGGAGGTCATTCAAAGGGAGAAAGAGAAGACCCAAGTCATGAGATGTAGCCCCATTAGGTCTTGTTTGGGTTGTGTGGAGGGAGAGGTATAGGAGAACGTTTGAAAGGGTGAAGAGTGAGTTTTTACATGCGAGGAATAGGCTCTTGTCTAAAGTTTCTTTTTGGTGCACCCATGAGGTTCGTGTTTGTATATATGAGTGGGTGATTTTTGTGGAGAATCATATCTTGGTGTAGGTTTCTCTATTTTATGTTAAACTTTTTGTATATGAGGGTTCCCCCAACATTAATAAAATAATTTACCTAATAAAAAAGGAGATCATTCATATACTTGTAAGCGCGAGAAATGTCTTTCTTATGTTGTTTCAAGATCTCATGTCTAATTATGCTGAATTGACTTCTTTATTTTGTTTTGATACAAGTAGAATGTAAAAGAACACCTGCTTATGTACTGATGCTACAGGTAGTACAGCACAGCCTTGAGTCTTTTCTTCTTTGATTGATTATATTGGAAGCTTTATGTGTATTGTCCTTTGACTTATGGTCTGTTCTTTTTGTATTTTAAGACCGTAAGAAACAATGAGATAACGGTAGTTGTTATTTGTGTGAGATGACGACAGGAAATGGAAATAAGGATGGTCTATACTCTGTTCTGTTGAGAGACTACAAGTCCCATGCTGCTGCAACATGCATGAATCGGCTTGCAAAGTTGAGGTGCGTTAATTAGAGTCAGATCAGCCATTTCCTTCTGCATTTGTTGTCAACTGAAGTTTCTTTTTTAAGCTGTCATTAAAGGAGTATACTTCATACTTCATCTTTGTAGCTGGTCCTCAGACTTTTGGATGAAATAAATGATTAGAGGCTTTCAATTTTTCATCAACTCAGTTCAAATTCCACACACTTCATGTTCTTATTACTTGGAGTTGGTTCTGCATGGAGTTTTTTTTTTCTTGTTGCCATTTGGTTATAGTAGGTGAAGGAAAATTTTCTCCCTTTTAGTGATTTTTTACTATTTAAGCTTTCTAAAGTCTTTTCCTCTGATATTGGATGCTGTAGTTGTTCTGATTGCAAATTGACTATTCTAGCACTAAGGGGTCGTTTGGTGTGAGGGATAAAAATAAATAGTGATGGGATAAAAATTTTGTATCTTGTTTGGTTGCCATGTTTGGGATTAACTTGTCCCACCATTTATATCATAGTGATGGGATAAGTTATCCCATATACATGGTGGGATAAGTTATCCCAGGATAGCTAATCCCCCAGGATAACTAATCCTGGGATTACTTGTTCCCAACCAAACGACCCCTAAGTTCATAGGCAGTTGGTATTTTTGAATTTTCAGATTGTGTGCTTACTTCAAAGAAGCACACTTTCAGTTCTCTCTTTTCACTTCAAGCACCATGGACCTTGTCGTTTTGCTGCGCTTTTTGTTTTTTAAAAAACACTGAATTTTTCACTGCTCATGTCTTGCTAGTGCTCGGTGGATTGGAAATCATGGATTTTCCATAGGGATTGATGATGTCACACCTGGGGAAAACTTAGTTAAGCAAAAACAAGGGGAAATTCATCGAAATTACAAGAAATGCGAGGATTGTATTACACAATTTAATGAAGGAAAGCTTGCTGTGCAACCTGGTTGTGATGCTGCACAGACTCTGGAGGCTGAAGTAACTATGTCGTTGAATAAAGTTCGTGACGACATAGGAAAAGTAAGAACAATGTATATTTTCATGTGCTGCTAGTTTCCTCTAAACATCTTCTCCTGTAGGGCTTGTATCTATCCAAGACAGGTATATTGCTTATAAACTCTTTTGTGCTAGTAGAACCTTCCTAACTCCCGATCTCTTCCTAGTTCCCCTGACAGATATAAGGAGGTAAAACATGGATAACGTGAGCTTAGCCACAAACTTCAAACATTTAACACTTCAAGGCTAGGTGCTAAACTTGTGTACTTAGAACAGTAATCATAGAAGGAAAAGAGTCACTTTTGGCTGCTGATGAATTGCTGATCATGTAATAGCAACTCGAATGGAACACCGGAAGCTAATTTGCATAAACCATATCTGATGATGTTACAGTTCAATTCATCTCAATTCATCTGTTACCTAGGAGTTGTAAAGTGTAAGGCAACCTATATGCACCAAAGCCGTCAAAACCCAGGGGCATAATTTAAATATAATCCTCAAGATCAGCTTCTTCTAAATCTACTGTCCTAAGAGCTTATGTTTCCCTTGTTTATTTGCACCTCTTTGCCTGTCTTCTTTCAGATTGTTGTCTATTTGCTGCATTAGATTCTTAACCTCATCTGGCTACTAAGGGGCTTCCATCTTTCCCTAACATCTTATGCTATTCAGGTTCAGTTACCCTTTTCTCCCTCCACTTTGTATATTTGCACTCGTAGGATGCTTCCCTCTATAATCTTTGATGGCCAATTATGTCAGAATAGCTCTTTTCGAGCTTCTAAGTTCAATTACAGATTGTTTTCAACTGTTGATTGTAGCCTTAGTAGCCCTTTCTTTTCATTTTCCGTCTTCATTGTGGATTGCCTGAATTCTCTTTAATTGTTCTCACAACCAGTCTAGATCTTCTAGTTAAACCCTGATCTCCCTGACGTTGCCAATTCCTCATTCGATAAGTAAAAGAAAATACCCTATCCATGTTGTCATTCTTTTTATTCAAGTTTCTTCTGTTCAATATGAGCAATATTGAAGCCATGGAAACCCCTATTTATTGAATATGATGGAGAGTTTGGTGCATTCAAGCTCATTTTAGAAAATATATGTGTTTATTTGAATTTGGGGTTGGGGACCTTTGGAACAAACCCTTGCCAAATTGCATAAACCAGTCTAAGATCTTACATTATGTTCTTCTCCTTCACCTGGAGAAAAGAGAGCCCAGCCAGTGACAATGCCATTTTGTAATGAGAATCTTCTTCTCTGCAAGTTGTCGTTTTATGGTCCCACCAATCTTTGCAAAAATAAATTGAGTGGTCATTTGGCATCTAATTTTGGGAGTTAGTAGACATGCTTCTTTTAAGTCTCTTTCTTTCCTCTTGAACCTTTCTCTCCCAGAAGTAAGGTTTTTGTGATGTTTAAGAATAATTTTGATCACATTCTGATATGGGAAGGTGGAACAAATTTGCCTGAATATCAATTTTTTTGACAGATTTGTATGAAAGCACTAGACTGGAGGAATAGTCCTCTAATCATGTCACAGTGTGGTTCAAAAGGATCCCCGATTAACATAAGCCAGATGATTGCATGTGTTGGTCAGCAGTCTGTTGGTGGCCGTCGTGCTCCTGATGGATTCATAGATCGAAGTCTTCCGCATTTTCCCTTCAAATCAAAATTTCCAGCTGTGAGTACTTCATGCTACATTTTAGATTTTTTGTTATCCACTGGATCATTAGTCATTTGCTCTTTGACAAGAACTCAAGGTCTTTTCTTATACACCCACCCTACTTGTACTAGTAGTAGGTGGGGTTGCTGAGAGCATCCTCCTATTCCTGTCCTAACTGTGTAAACCTTCTTTACTTTCTTCTTTGTATTAATCATCTCAATTCAATTAATTTAGCTGCATCAATGTATTGCTGCCATACAATTATGATGGTTCCTTGTCTAAATCTTCAGTAATGCAACGGACGACATGTTACAGGTGTTTCTCATTCACATCGATTGTTGTACTTATACTATTAAATGATTGCCTGAATGCCTTAGGTGAGATATGCATTTAGCAGATAGTGGTAGTGACCAATTGTCCGTCTATTCCACCTATGCAACTTCACAACTGCCCACTTGTTGACTATTGGTCTATCTATTCATTCATTCCTGCACACTTCTTGTATATTGTAGTTATTTTGAATTGGCTGAAGAAAAAGTAATGAACTGGTAACCTATAAAAGTGGATAAATGTGATGCTTTTAAACACATAATGTTGATTCTGCAATTTGACAAAGGAACATGCTCTGTGATGGTTGACATCTGTTGTGGGGGAGAACATCATTTCCTGGGAGGGGGAGACATCTTAGGGACTAGGCACATTTATCGTGTTCTGCAGTGTGATTGTCACTGCTGTTTCTACAATGAGATCCCAGATTATGTCCTTTGATAAGCCACTGCATGTAGGTTTAAGTGGTATTGTGGTGCTTGACGTTTAGTTCCAGGATTTTGGGGAATGAGGGAGACAAATTGAGAAATGGTTGGGCTTACTTAGGTTTAGTATGGATGATACTAAAAATAGAGAGAAGCAGCAGATACTTTGATGGTTTGGATTAATTTATATAAGACACCTATTTATTGTTGTCGAACCAAGACTTCCAACTTCTTTGTAGTATTCCGGTAAGACATTGATTTTCAGATTTGATCTTTCTTTATTTTTATGCAATCATTTAATTAAGTGATCGGTTAAAAAGTGAGATATTATGATGGAGAGAATCTACTTCATTGGTTGGAATAGGTTATATGACATTACATAAAACATTAATGACACAGAAGCTTGGTATGAGTGGGTTGAGACTTGAGAGAAGGAAAAGTACTTTATTATGCAAGACAGTGAGTAGGAAGGTTCTTTAGGGTTGTATCAACCACATCACAAAGCCTTAGGTGGTCCAGGTAATAATTACAAGAGTGCGAGAGGTAAGGGATGCCATGAAAAATATGAGGATAAGAAAAGCTTGTGGTCCAGATGGTATAGAGGGTTGGAAGCGTCTTGGTGAGGTTGGAGTGGGATGACTTACCAAGCTAATATAATGCTATATTGAGAAGTGATTGGATGATTGGTGAGTGGAGTAAGAGTTCCCATTGTTTCAATTATAAAACCAAAGGAGACCCTAAAAGTTGTGTGAACTGTCATGTCATTGAACTTATGAGTCATAAAATGTAACCAATGTTTGTCAAAAGCAAAAAGCTCTAAAAAGCACTCGAGGTTTCACGTCTGCTTTCTTGGAACTAATTCATAGGCACTTTCCATTAGTTAGACTTCTATTGGGGCTTTAAGCGCAAAATGGAGTTGACGTGTGTGCCTTAGTAAAGGAAGTTTTTTTTTATGACAAGCTAAGGCTTTGGTGTTCTTGCGAGAGAAAGAAAGATCTGCGCATGGTGTTCTTTCTTTTTTCTTTTCACTTTTTATTCAATTTTGTTCCAAATCTCTTCATCTTCATATTGCTTTATTCCTACACATTAAAATATAATATTAAGCACAAAGTAATATAATCAATACCATAAGACGATTAAAAGTACTAAAATGTGAGTAAATAATGACTAAATATATGCATCTTTGCCCAAACATCACCTCCCCACACTTAGATTCTTGTTTTTCCTCGAGTAAGTATTAAAACTTAATCTCAATATGTGTATGTAAATATTGTATAAGCAGCGTATATGGGTATATACCTGTCTGATACATAGTTATGCATCATATATATACACAGTTATATACTATTTATACAATATCTATACATTACATATATATTACATAACTATTTATACAATATCAATACATTACATATACATTGCATACATGCGCTCATTTTTGTTGGAAAAACTTGTTTTCACCTCTACAGTTTCGTAACTAGCCCTTAAAAACGTTTGTTTTTAAGCCAATTTATAAAAAAAAATAAGCCAAGTGCCATAAGTTAAGATTTTCATTTTGTTGTGAACAAGATATTTAACTGATTTTGAATCAATAATAATGTCTTATAGATGCCCTATAATGATGGGATAGGGGATACATCTTCAATTTTTGGGAATCTGGCTAATGATGTAGAGTGATGTACATACTTTTGGAGCACTTCAAATATTCTAAAACTTTCATTTCTTGCCCTTAACACTTAAAACATTTACTTTCTCCATTTCATAAGAATGACCTAGTTTGACTTGGAACGGAGTTTAAGAAAAGAATTTTAATCTTGTGGTTCTAAATTAAAGTTATGTCAAATGTACCAAAATGCCCTTTAATCTTGTGGCTTGTCCACGTGGAAAGTTGAAGTTAAAGTGTTGCCAAAAAAGGAAATGGGTCATTCTTTTTGAAACAGACTAAAAAGGAAATTGGGTCATTCTTTTTGAAACGGAGGGAGTAATAAATTAACTTCAAAAGACTTAAAAGTTCCATTTCTTTATTTCCGTCAAATTTTGTGGGATTTAAATAACATTATGTCCACTCTTCCAACCTCTTACACCCCAACCAAACTAAAATCCTAGTTAGTTTGACTCTGTTTAGTGTGTTGGTTTTATCGTTCTAAAATGAATCATTCAGATTCATCAATTGCAGTTATTTCCTCTCTTAAGGAAGAGATGCTTACAGTAATTATCACAGCGACTTATGCACTCAATTTTAGAAAATGCATGTATGTACCCTTATGGAATGCTGAGTACAGTTCTGTTTGTGATCCAGGCTAAAGGGTTTGTGGCTCATTCCTTTTTTGACGGTTTGTCAGCAACTGAGTTTTTTTTTCACACAATGGGAGGAAGAGAAGGCCTTGTTGATACGGCGGTATGGATCTCCTCTTTTGACTTATTTGTTGGTGGTATTATTATTTCTTATTCGGATATAATACTTGTTTATCTGAATTCTTCATTTGTCAGCTCGACTTCTATTAACAGGTAGGATATGATATGGGATACTCTGTGTAGGTTCTTTGAGTTACACCAAAAAATTGACAAAAAGATTGCTTATTCCCATATCGTATACTTAACACACCCGCATCAAATATGAGAGTGCATGTAACAGGATTCTATAGATTCTTGCTGATGTCTTTCTTTGAAGTATAAGGCAAAAGCTTTGTCAGTGTTGAATGTTCATCCATTTTGATTGCTACAGGTTAAAACTGCTGACACCGGATACATGTCTCGTCGACTTATGAAAGCTTTAGAGGACCTTGCTGTTTATTATGACAGCACTGTACGAAATGCTAGCGCATGTATAGTTCAGTTCATGTATGGTGATGATGGCATGGATCCTTCACAGATGGAAGAGAAAAAAGGACGTCCTTTAAACTTTAGCAGATTATTTATGAAAGTTAAGGTATGAACTTCAATTTCAATAGAACCTAATAAAACATCAGTTGTTAGAAATTTTGATAATAATTTCTATTTACAGGCAACGTGCCCTCCTGGAGGTGAGAAGAGTTTGTCTTACTCAGAGATCTGCGAAATAGTCAATGAAAGGCTCTCATATCATGATATGACTCCTGAAGGGGGGTGCTCAGAGGCATTCCGTGCTTCGCTGTCTGATTTTTTGATTAAAAATTTAGCTGAAACCTTGAAAAATTTACGGGAATCCCTATTATTGGGTGAAGAGCAGTATGAAGGGGATGACCGTGGATATCTTGAAAAAATTGCGTTAAACATATCTGGTATTACTAAGAAGCAACTACAGGTAAATAGCTTTGGAAGTTCCTTTTTTCTTGTGCGGATTTTTCGGTTAATTGCTTGCTCCAACTATTAAGTGGTTTGCTGACAAAACTGCATACAACAATTAAGTTGCTACTTGATTTACTTTTCCTTCATTTTTTAGTGGTTATCCTTTAAGATATGAAATTCTGTTATAATGTGCCGTCATTGAGGATGATGCAAACTAGTTATTCAGAAATGACTTGTTATTTTAATAGGAGTTCAATATGCATGTTTTCTATTACTGCTTGACTGTAAATTCTTATTGGTACTATATTACTTGATAGATGTTTTCCACAATAAAGTTGCTACTTGATTTACCTGTCCTTCATTTTTGTTGGTTATCCTTTAAGATATGAAGTTCTGTTATAATTATGTCGTTATTGAGGATGATGCAAACTAGTTATTCAGAATCTACTTGTTATTTTGATAGTAGTTCAATATGACGTGTTTTCTATTGCTGCTTGACTGTAATTCTTATTGGTATATATTACTTGATAGATGTTTTCTGGTTGACAAAATAAAAATACACAAGGACAAGCAAGACTTAAATCTTTGTTGCTCCTTAGTGGAAACTTCAAATAGTTCGATCTAAACATTATATGTGGCAGTGAATTTTTATTTACATTCCAGTCTTATGATAAAAATCTCCCTCTATTTCAATTTGTTTGTCTTACTTTTCTTTTTAGTCCATTTCAAAGAGAATTTCTCTTTCCTTTTTTTGGCAACTTTTTAGTTTCAACTTTCCACATAACATGTTTAAGACCACAAGATCGAATGAGATTTTGGTATATTCTACGTATCTTTAGTTTAAGACCACAAGATTCAGAAGTCTTCTTTATTTTCTTGAACTTCATACCAAGTCGGAACTAGACAAACAAATTGAAATGGAGGGAGTAGATCATATAGATTCAAGAACTTTTTTTTAAGATGTTTTATGTGCTCATGAATGATGAAAAATGTAGTATGTACAATGGAATATGAAAGTTCTACACATTCAAAATATAGTTTTTGTAAAGGAGATACAATTTTGATAACCGAAAAGAATTACATAGCATCAAATGAGACAATAAAGTAATTTATTTTCAATCGAAAGTTAGCAAATTAATTGGTCAGAAGTACGTAACAGGCTATCTTGCTTAATCTTGAATGCTGAAATTCAAGATTAGCTAAATCATGAGAGTAATTATTTGATGATACCCAATTAGATCTTGTTTGTTTTTATTTCAGAAAATGCTCCTCTTTTGAATGAATTTGTGTTTTGGTTTCAATTTTGAAAAGAAGTAAGTTCTGCAATGAAAAAAAATCAAAGCTCAAATTTAATAGGAAAATGTATATTAATTGCATCTAAGGCTGTGACCAAGTCGCCAATGACGTGGGATTGAGAATCATGAGGTTTTAGGTTCAAATCCCAGCGGAGGCAAAAATACTAGGTGATTTACTCCCATCTGTTCAAGCCTTAGTGAACAAAGTTACCTAGTACTTGTGTTGGTGGGAGGTAGCAAGTACCCTGTGGAATATGAATTCTCCAAATTTGAAAGTTATATACAAGAACCTGTTTAGTTGAAGTTTGTCAAATATTTAGGGAAGTCCAAGAATAGAAAAGAGAGACGTGTAAATTTGAGCAATGGGATTACTTCCTTGACTTTGATGTGTGACATGTGTCACATTTTCTTCAAACTTATCTTACATTCCACCTGTTCCATCAGTATTTTAATAGCCTAGCTCCCTCCATGTTTTTTTGTTTTTTTGAGAAAGGTAACTTGGGCTCCCTCCATGTAATTACATGAAAATGTTTGCTTATATTAACTGTTGTGCTAATCAAAGTCATTTAAATTGGAAACACAGAGGGATTCTTTGTAATCCCCAATAGTATGACTAAACAAAGCTATAGTATGTAAAATAGACATGAAATCTGTCTGGTACAAGAATTACTAGCAGTACTTCATTGAGGAAATAATTTCAATGGGAAATTAGGAAAAAAGGGGAAAAAGGAACTAAGGGATAACATTTTCTACTTGTATTAAAAGAAAAAAGATAATGCTTAATTTTCTCCAGAATCATAAAGTTACTAATAGCATTGTGCATATGTGTGGATTTTTAATTTTCCTTGCTTGTTTGTAGGTGTTCCTCAACACGTGCATCTCTCGGTATCACCTGAAAAGACTAGAAGCTGGAACTGCGATTGGTGCAATTGGAGCTCAGAGTATTGGGGAACCTGGGACACAGATGACACTGAAAACCTTTCACTTTGCTGGAGTTGCAAGCATGAGTATCCTTGTTTATTTGGAGCTTAAGTTTACATCATCAAAATGGTTTTTGGCTAGTCCAACCTACCTTTTATCATATCATCCTGTTTCTTTAACTCTTTGGTAGATGTTACACTTGGAGTTCCTCGAATAAAAGAAATCATAAATGCAGCAAAAAAGATCACTACTCCTATTATTACTACAAAACTTCTGTCTGCTGCTAATTTAACTGCAGCAAGGATGATTAAAGCCCGTATTGAAAAAACTCTTTTGGGGCAGGTAAATTTCTTGTATTCATGAAATTTTTGCAAAGCTCTCATAATGGCATTGAACTAAGTTCATTGTGAATACAAATTTATTTCGTATGCAGGTGGCTAAGAGTGTAAAGATTGTGTTGGCATCTCGATTAGCATCAATTGCTATTTCACTTGATATGGAGACAATTCAGGTGTCACAACTGTGTATTGATGCTTATACTGTCAAGCAATCAATTTTACAGACTTCAAAAATAAAATTGAAAGAACATGTAAGATAGTTGTGTTTCTATTTCTGCTTCTGCTTATCAATCAATGACTTCTTGTTGAGTGAATTTCCTATTTTCTGCAGCAAATAAAAGTTCTGAATCCCAGGAAGCTGGAAGTTTTCCCTCAGGCTAATAAAGATAAACTGCATTTTGAACTGCACCGGCTGAAAAATAAGCTGCCTGCTGTTGTTGTGAAGGTATGACAATCATCAAGATTTTAATTTAATTTTATATGTGGGGTTTTCAGTTGAGAACGGATTACTCAGTTTATTCTGAACTACTCTGTTGACTTACATTTGTAAATCTTCTTGGGATGTCAGGGTATTACTACAGTTCAAAGGGCTGTGGTGAACAAAGAACAACAAAAAGATCGTAAAAATGATGTCAAAGGGGAAACATATGAGTTGCTTGTTGAAGGGTAAGTTTTATGCATAGCTTCTTCCACGTCCTACATCATTAGGTTGTGCTCAGTTTGGTTTAGCAAGCCTGTAATTTCTACAGTATTCCTAGATGCATTCAATATCTCATAATTTATTTCTCTTTTATGGTAGAGATTCAAAAGTTATCTCACTTCACATGCCTTATTCTGTATTTTTTACATTAAAAAATAACCTAAGAGGGCTAATTAAGTTATTGAAACCATTACACTAATCCAGAGAATTCAACACCCCCTTTTCAAATAGTTGCTTAAGAGTGAAGTAGAATTGAACTTGGACAAATCTTAGTCCTTGTGACCTCCTTTTTGGACAAATCGTTTCCGGGCACGATGGCGTTCATATTCTCATTGGTGGCCCAAGATCATATACGGTCAAAGTCTGTCCATGAGCATGAGTTCAAGTTTAAACATATCCTACTTGGGCAAGGATAGACTCCAATCGAAAATAACCCCTTACTTCCCCACCCCAATGTGATTATCTTCAATTATTTATCTGTATTTCTCAACAGAATAATTATTTATAACTGTAACATTAGATATTTGTCTAATCTTGTATGTATCAAAATAAATTGGTATTCATTTGCAAAAATAATCTATTTAACTAGTCAATGACTACAAACACATTAAATCCAGTAAAGCTGTTTTGTTTGTTATTTTTTAATCTTTGCGAGCTGCAAGTGCATCTATGTGTACTTTTTAATGATTTTAGACATATGGACAGAAAGGAATCAGCGGTGTTTTGATGGAATTTCAACTCCTAACCATTCACTCAAAGCCAAATGTTTGTTCAGTCTATTTTGTTGGTCCAACCAGTCTTATGTGAATAGTTCTACTGCTTTCTTAGATTTTGTTAGTTCATTAACTCTAGGCCAGACATAGTCATGTTTTAAGTCTCCTCTAGATTTTTGAATTTGTGGCTGGCTCCCGTGTATTAACTGCTATCATGTAGCGGAGCTAGCATATCTACTTTTGTACTCTTTGCATCTTCTTGATGCCGGTAATGAAACAACTTACTTCATCAAGAACAAAAAGATTTTAGACATAAGCTCAATATCATAATAATACATCAAACTAATTGAAATATTAAAATGTAACTATGATGTAAAATATATATGAAAAGAGGAGAATACAGGCAATATTTTATGCCTATGCTTGCAGCATAAGGCTGTCGGCTGGTACATGAAAATTAATTGGTCTCTACCAAGTTTCTTGAGGCTCTAATACCATATTGAAGGGCGTCACCTATAACCCTATTTAAAAGTTTAAGTTGTTAGAAATGGGGAAAAGTGTAAAATATTTATTTATCAATTTAGGTCTGTAACTTTACGACAAACAAATAAAGAACAACTTTAAATTTATCTTTTTAATCGGGAAACAAGGTATTAAGGGAACAATTTTTTTTGAGAAATGTAACAATTAAATGGCAATTTTTCACACAAGAACATGAGTTGGAGCTTTTAATACCAGTTTGTTGCGGTTAAGATCGTTTGAAAAAATAAAAGGATTTTAAAAACGTGCTGAAAATCTGTATTTTATTGTCTCATTGAGAGGTTAATTGGAGGACTACTGACTCATATAATAAAAACGATATTGTCAAAATAATGTTGTCTGATATAGTTTCAAGGATCCTGTGAAGAAATGTAAAAGAGAATTACAATCCTACTCTACTGTGTTGGTTCAGTTTTCAGCAACTTGGGTTTTTGGTTTTCTTCTCTGGGATTTCATGCTCCAATGAGCTGTTGGTATAAAATAGAAATTCTACATGATACGTGCTCTTTCCTTTCTGCAGTACCGGTCTCCTTGCTGTAATGGGCATTGAAGGAGTTGATGGACGTTATACAAAGAGCAATCATATAATGGAGGTGCAGAATACTCTAGGCATTGAAGCAGCAAGGGTATCTATAATTGATGAGATTAATTATACCATGTCAAGTCATGGAATGACAATAGACTTGCGGCACATGATGCTTCTTGCAGATCTGATGACATATAAGGTACTTCTCCTGGAATAGTTTCTTCATCCAAAAACATGTTGTCTTTAATATCCAAGTATCAAGCTTAATGACATTCTTTGTTACTATCATAGGGTGAAGTCCTCGGAATAACTAGACATGGTGTTCAGAAAATGAAAGATAGCGTACTGATGTTAGCTTCATTTGAGAAGACAACTGACCACCTGTTTAATGCATCTGTAAATGGAAGGGATGATAAGATAGAAGGAGTAACCGAATGTATCATCATGGGCATACCAATGACGATAGGCACCGGGATGTTTAAACTTCGGCAACGGTATTTTTTTGACTTTTAACATGACATTTTATTCTTGAACCTTGATAATATCCTCTATGTGTGCCGTAATTTTTTGAATAAGCTAACACATTGGAAGCTACAAAAGAGAAAACTGATTAGTCTATGGAACTTTTAAGGTCTTATTGCTAAATCAGGAAAAACAGTATTCTCAGAATGGTTTCTTTTTGTTAGAAGTTAGAACAATCAAATATTGGCATATCTGTGCATCCGGCTGATGCAGGACAAAAAGAGAGGTGGGATTGGGAGAAAATTAGAGAAGTATGAGAATGAGAGAAGAATAAGATAGGAACACATAGGTATCACCAAAAACTATTCGTTAAGTCATTCTTTTGTTGAGTTAATGAAACAAGATAAATAAATAAAGCCTTATTCGTGTAGGGATTTCTAAACTAGTAAATACTCTTAAGACTATTAGAACTCCATACCTTTGGAAAATATTAAATACTTCAAACTAATAGATAAAATGTTATTTCAAGCTAAAAGATAATATCTGTAACTAACAGATGGAGAAATAGTGTAGGAGCTGGTCCATTTGGCACTTGTTATGACCATATGGAGAGAGAAAACCTGTTGTTTAAAAGAGTCAAAGCAGTTCTCGGATCATCTATATTCTTTTAACCTTTTGGAGCACCTAATAGTTGTCGATAGATAATTGGTTGCTCTTTGCAGTGGATCATATTTCGCATGGATGTTGTACTATTTGGAATCTACTGTATACATTGTGATCATATTTTAAAAATATTTACTTCATAAATAGGATTGAGAATAACGGGGTAAAATACATTGGTGATTTGACAATTTTAGACCCATAAGTCATACCAAGCCACTGACAGCAATACAAGATGTTAGAGAAAAGCAGGTCATGTAGAGTGAGAGGTTTCAGATGCTTAGAAAGGGATATGTATGTGATCATCATTGTATGTGATTATCATTGCATGTGAGCATAAAATGGATCACCAGTTAAATGGAAAATATTGTTAAATGTTAGCTAAATCATAGGTTTTATTTATGTGAAGTCTGCATCTCATATTTTATACAAAATTCTTTTATCGCGAGCACATGTTCTGTATATTGGAGAAGTCCTCGTAAACTTGTAAACTTTTAAGTTAAAGTGGTTATCTAGTACAATAACTAACAAAAGGAACAGATTCGTAATCTTAGAAGTTATCTACTTCTATTCCAATTACCTACAGTTATTGTGGTTGCTTGTAAATCCTTGCTGCATATTAAAGTGAACTTTGTAGGTGTGGTGAAACTCTAAAATCCAATGAAATCCAAACTTCAGCACAGGGAGGATAATACACAGAATAGTTTGGTTACTTTGATCCCTCAAATAATCATATTAAATCCATTCATTTGCTGCTCTTTTTTCTTGTCATTCTTGTGAATGTTTTTTAAAGTTTTATGTGTTTTGTACCTTCCAAGATAACTAATTCCTTTTTTCCCGGCGTTTTATCTTCTGCTTCCTTTATGCCAGTGTTGAGCAGGTTGAGCTGAATTATCAACCAGACCCTATGATTAAATGAATTTCTGGTCCTGCATATTTGTACTTGAGGCACTGCTGGATTCTGATGGAAGGATAATAGCCGAGGTAAAGAATTTAATACAAGGAGAATAAACACTCTTTCTGTGATATGATACTTTGATGCAGCTGCTTGGTTTATATTCCCTTTGCATATTGTGCATCAAAATTTCCTCTTTTAGTTACCATTCTGGTTACTGTTCATCAATATTTTTAGTTTCAGCTTTAATGGATATCATCCCCTTTTCTCCCCATTTTCCTTTGTGCTTATTGTTTTCCTTCTATTTTAAATGGGACACCCACCCTCTTGGACTTGGAGGAGGAATGAATTGTCGAAGTCGAAGCATTATCAGATTTGATTGGAACAGTAATTAAGGTCAACCTTTCTTGATAAGCAACTTGCAATATTTCTCTGTGCGGTGTGATTTGCAGATCCTATCATTGACCATTCAACATCAGGTGAATTTAAAAGAAGTCCTTGAAGGAGACAAAAGTGTTACCAACACCTGAAAGTTTGGTTTCAGCAAGCCTTATAATGTTGATAGTTACTTTGGCCCTTGTTGGTTGACATGTTTACGTGTACATTATTTGTTTTCATAGTTACTGAAAGGTGAAAAGTGTCATTATTTTAGCTCCATAGTTGCAAATGCAGAGTATATATAGACTGTTAATGTTAAATTTCTGTTCCGTGATTGAAATCCAAAAAAAATAAAGAGTATCGTTTAATAGGTTGTTACTAATAGTCCCACAATTGTGTATCATACAGTCCATCAAAAAACAATGAGTATCATATGTTAGGTCATCTGGAATGGACACAAAATTTGAGGTCAAGGTCTAAACATATTTTGGAAATTTATAGACTAACATTGAAAAATTGAGATAAGTTTGAAATTTTGGTATGTGATGCCAACTCCAAAAGAAGCAACGTCCTCCTTTCGAAACAAAAAGAATCATTTGATAAGTTGTTATCAATGAACCATAAAATTTATGCTCATACAGACTATGTCACACATAATTTGAAAAATTGAGACAATTGTGAATTTTTATTTTGTGACGCATAAACACTTAAAATTTTTTGTGACACATGAACTCCAAAAAAGTAACGTACGCCTTTTGAAAATAATGAAAGTGTCATTTAATAGGTCGTCACTAATGGATGCATAATTTTGAAAAATTCATGAATAAATACACAACTCTAAATTCATGATTTATACACATGAAAAATAGAGCAAATTGTCTAAATTATGTAGATTGACCCCTAAATGTCCAAATCATCTGATAATAATACAATATTTTAGTGGCGATTAACATTTCTTCAAGTGGCAATAAATTTGCTACAAATGCATATTTTAAGGTGACGGTATAACTTTTAGCTGCAACTAAAGTTGGTAATAATTCTTACTTTTAAAGGCAACAACATACTTTATAGCGGCAATTAGAGTTGCCACTAATAAAGTCAATATCAACTAAAATATCTTTTAGTGGAGATAATTTTTGAGACTAATGCTGGTTTTTAGTCGGGACAAATATATTTTTTCGTTGCGATTAAAGTTGCCACTAATACAACTTTTAGTGGCGATTGATATATGTTTTAGCGGAGATGATTGTTCTCATTAATGCAGGTTTTTAGTGGCAACAAATATATCTTTTCCCGGCCTTTTAGCGGCAACAATTGTTGTCACTAATACAGGTTCTTAATGGCGACTAATATATGTTTTAGATGAAACAAGGGTTATCATTAATGCTAGTCTTTAGTGGCGACTAATATATGTTTTATCGGCCATAATAGTTGTCACTAATGCTAGTTTTTAGTGGCGACTAATATATGTTTTAGCGGCAACAAACTTGTCATGAATACATGTTTTTAGTGGCGACTAGTATATGTTTTAGTGGCATTTATAGTTGTCACTAATGCTAGTTTTTAGTGGCGACTTACGTAAGTTTTAGCGGCGATAAAAGTTGTCACTAATATTGGTTTTTAGTGACAACTTTTATATCTTTTAGCGGTGACAATTGTTGGCACTAATAATAGTTTTTAATGGCGACTAATATGTTTTAGCGGCGACAATTATTGTCACTAATACTAGTTTTTAGTGGCGACTTATATATGTTTTAGTGGCGACAAATGTTGTCACTAATACTTGTTTTTAGTGGCGACTTCTATACGTTTTAGCGGCGACAATAGTTGTCACTAATAGAGGTTTTTAGTGGCGACTTATATATGTTTTAGCGGCGACAAGTGTTGTTACTTATACTTGTTATTTGTGGCGACTTATATAGGTTTTAGCGGCAACAAATGTTGTCACTAATGCTTGTTTTAGTGGCGACTTATATAGGATTTAGCGGCGACATGTATTGTTATTTGTGGCGACTTATGCAACAAATGTTGTCACTAATACTTGCTTTAGTGGCGACTTATATAAGTTTTAGCGGCGACAAGTATTGTCACTAATACTTGTTATTTGTGGCGACTTCTATAGGTTTTAGCGGCAATAAATGTTGTCACTAAAACTAATTTTTAATGGCGACTAATATATGTTTTAGTCGCGACAATTATTGTCACTAATAAAGGGTTTTAGTGGCGACTTCTATACATTTTAGCGGCGACAATAGTTGTCACTAATACTAATTTGTTGTGGCGACTTATATAAGTTTTAGCAGCAACAAATGTTGTCACTAATACTTGTTTTAGTGGCGACTTCTATATGTTTTAGCGGCAACAACAGTTGTCACTAATACTTGTTTTTTGTGGCGACTTGTACATGTTTTAGCGGCGATATATGTTGGGTTTGAGAGATCTCCAACTCATTACGGAGGTCCTTATAAAGTTTTTTTCAAACTCATAGATCTACTATGGTCTTTTTTTTTATTCTTTTATCTTATTTTCGTTTCCAATTTCTGGGAGCATTATGTTGAGTCACTCCAAGAGTAGAATCAGCAGCTCACCTCACGTTTTAGGAATAAAAAATTTGAGTACTTCGAGGCACCAAATCAATGGGCTAATACACACAAAAAATCAAGAAAGTCACATAATTACTAAAGTTGACTAGTAAAAGTTAGCCCCTAAATGCAAAAATATGTCTTAAAATGATGGGACTATACATAATGTTCCTCCAACTCATCACGGAGGTCCTCATACAAATTTTTTAGAAAAATCTTCCGGCCGTCACAAGGTGCCAAAATTCATGGCCTAATAATATACATAAAAAAACAACGAAAGTCACGTAATTCTTAAAATGTGGCCCCTAAATGCAAAAATATGCCTTAAAAATTATGGAACTATACGTAATGCTCCCCCAATTCATTATGGAGATTCTTATAAAAAAAAAATCAAAAAAATCTTCCATGGCCACAAGGCACCAAAATCCATGTATATTTACACACGAAAAATCAGGAAAGTCGCGTAATTCTTAAAAGATGACCCCTAAATGCAAAAATTTGCCTTAAAATGGTGGGACTATTCGTAATGTTCCCCCAACTCAGTACGAAAGTCCTCATAAAAAAAATTCACAACTTTTCGGGCACCACAAGACGCCAAATTCATGGGCTAATACACACAATAAACCACGAAAGTTGTGTAATTTCTAAAAGTTGTCTCCTGTATGCAAAAATATGTCTTAAAATGGTGGGACTATATGTAATGCTCCCCAAATTTGTTATGGAGGTCCTTATAAAAAAAATTCAAAAAAATCTTTCGAGCGTCATAAGACGCTAAAATTCATGGGCTAATACACACGAAAAAAATAAGAAAGTCGCATAATTCCTAAATGTTGGCCCCTAAATGCAAAAATATTCCTTAAAAATGGTGATACTATACGTAATGCTCCCCCAACTCATTCGGAGGTCCTCATAAAGATTTTTTAGAAAAATCTTTCACGCGCCAAATTTATGGGCTAATACACACAAAAAAATAAAAAAAGTCGGGTAATTACTAAAAGTTAGTCGTTAAATGTAAAAATATGCCTTAAAATTATGGGACTATACGTAATGCTCCCCAACTCATTATAGAGGTCCTCATAAAGTTTTTTTAGAAAACCTTCCGATTCTCTTTTACCATTTTTAAAAATATTTGTGGTACTAATAAATTTCACCAATATATAAATATCAGGTGTCATCAAAATTTAATCAAATCATAAGAAATTACTTTATTAATTGGATAGATGCAAGGAATTGATGCTACGAATGCCATAGCAAGTGAATCAGAATAAGCCCAAGCCCAGCTACCGATTGGAAAGTCTTATCGTCATCTGTATAAAGCATGTATCGGCGTCAAAATACATAGGCTAAAATACACAAAAAACTAACGAAGTCATGTGATTCCTAAAAGTTGGCTCCTAATTGCAAAAATATGCCTTTAAAATTGGTGGGACTATCTGTGATGCTTTCAAACTCATTACGGAAACTCTTATAAAGTTTTTTCAGATAACCTTTCGAGCGCCACAAGACTCCAAATCTATGGGCTAATACACATGAAAAATCAAGAAAGTCGCTTCATTCCAAAAAGTTGGCCCCTAAATGCAAAAATATACCTTAAAATAGGGGAATTATACGTAATGTTCCCCTAACTCATCACGGAGGTCCTCATAAAGTTTTTTCAGAAAAAACCTTTCGGACACCACAAGACGCCAAAATTCATGAGCTAATACGCACAAAAAACCTAAAAAGTCGCGTAATTCCTAAAAGTTAGCCCTTGAATGCAAAAATATGTCTTGAAAATTGTGGAACTATATGTAATGCTCCCCCAAGTCATTACTAAGGTCCTCATAATTTTTTGTTAGAAAAACCTTTGGGGCGCCACAAGGCGCCAAAATCTATGGACTAATACACACCTAAAACAAAGAAAATTGCGTAATTTCTAAGGCCTTTTTGGGCATTTAGATGCCAATTTACATGAATTTCAATTTTTCTTTACATTTTAAATTACAAAATTCAAATAAGACTATCTTTGATAGAATTGTTTTATTCATTTTTCTGGGGTTGGTTTGGTTGTATATCGAAATTACTGCCATCTTTATACAACTAGATGGTCTTGATTTGAAGTACATTATATTTCTGCTGCTCTTCCCTCTCCTTACAGATAAATCATCAGACAATCTTAAGATCCAAATTTACAACAGAAACTGAACTACATGATTGTTTGAAAAAATGGTGGGTGCATGCATTTCATATATACATTGGTGTGTATAGGAGCATGTAACAAACCAAGATTGACATTGTACAATCTCTCCTCCTCACTCTGTATAATCGAAGATAGCTAATTGTAACTGAGAATCGACTGTGTATTGTTTAACGAATGACCTTCTCCACCAAACTTCGAAAGCTCTCTGAATATTGGGACAGTCATCTCCTTTGTTAAGGAATCGATCGAACCAGTTAAGCAGAATGGTTTGTTGTTGAGCCAAGGGTAGTGTTAGAATAGTCTGACCAAGTCCCTCTTCAACCAGCTTCTTGTCAATCGATCTACCAGCCCTCTTCATCCACCCAAAATCGTCATATAGACTTTCCAGCCATGTCGATAACAAACAATATCTAACATCTTTTGGCACTAACAGATTTCCCCTACCAATTGCAACACAAAGTTGTGCTGTGATCTTGCTGATCTCATGGCGATACATGGTGGGAATCTTGGAGTGAAGAATGGAGAGTTCTTTTTGTTCTGCCCATAGTTTCACAAACTCATCCCCCATTTTCCTGTCGATTAGGATATCAACTAGCCACTGCAGATTGTCTGCTTCACGAGCAATCTCACCCATTAGAACCCCTCGGTCCTGCTGCCTGTTGTCATCCACGGATGTAGCTTCAGACAAGCTAAGTATTAGAGAAGTGAGGCATCTATGACAAAAATGATACAGAGTATCCCTTGAGATATCAAGATTACTTTCATGACTGCTACTATTACTAGTGTTTTCTCTTAGCAAACGAGATATCACTTTTTTCATCTCTTTGCGGGCTTTATCATCCTTGGCATGTAAAACACCAGTAAGTAGTCTCTGAAGAATGTCATCGGATCTTGAAGATGTTGATGGTTCAGCAACCAGTCTCTGAAGGATATCAGCAGCTGAATCAGGAAGCTGAAGTTGACTGAGATGAGATACAACTTGTTCCTCTTCTTGTTGGGACCAAGGAACAGCCTCCAGATACTCCAAACAAGCCAACACTCCATCATCAAACATAATTGCTGAAGATATCTGTGATAAGAAATATTAATACAGAACATAAAATCATAAACGGAAACTCAAAGTCCCAAGTCATCAGTGTAGTTAAAACTTTGCCATACCGGAAAATTCAAGCTTGGTACACTACCCATTCTGCTAGTTGCCAATAAATCTATAGACTTATAGTTTCTTTTACAATATCTAGCTCTCGATTGACTTCTCATTTACTGAAGGAGCACCCAAGCAGAGGTAAGAGGATGATTTCCATAAGATGTCCTCTCCATCACAACTAAATTATCGTTTTTATCATGTGAAGAGATGGATCTCAGGCCTAACCTAACACTAAAGCTAGCTTATGAGGAAAAGCCGAAGGCCATATACAGAGACCACAACCCATTCTCTCAACCAATGTGGGACTCGACACTCCCTTGGCACGGCCAGGACAGGACAACTACTGAAGCATGGATAATATAACACGGGGGTCCAACATTATGATACACAACAACCGTGCTCAATGAGTTTTGGCTCCTTACCAAGTAAAAGATGGATCTTGTTAAAATTAGCGCACATAGGAAGGATTGTCCATAGGAAATCACAACTCCTTTCCTCAACCAATGTGAGACTTGATACTCCCTCACAAGCCCTATGCTGGACAACTAAAGCATGGACAATATAACTCGGGGACTCAACATTGAGAAACACAACAACATGAATAGATGGGTCTGGCTCCGATACTATGTGAAGATATGTACTTTTTAGCCTAACTCAATCCTAGCATACTAGCTAACGAGGAGAGGATTGCATAATATAACTTGATTATACAGGAAAACGAAAATTGAGTAAAAATTGATGATGTTAACAGAAAAAATAAGTATACCTTAAGCAATCCCAGGACCTTGTTAACATTTTCACCCATCAATCTCTTCTTCAAATCATCACAATACATAAGCACCAATGTTTCCACATAAACCTCCACGTCATCACAATCAAGAATCTCAACCGAATGCGACCCATTTCTCTGAAGCTTATCAGCGAAAAACCTACTCCGTTCGACTAGCACTCTCCGGTGAACATCCATAGAAACCTTAAACCCATCACGCGCCGCTATCGTCAGCCTGACATCACCCACCGCCGGAAACGGAGCATCAGCCAAAACCCTCGAAACTCTCTCTTGCGTTCGGTATCGCGATTCGAGTGAGTGTTTGGACTCGCGGGTCTGCTCCTCTGACATCATCTCGAAAAGGGTCGGGCTAGGATTACTGGGTCGGGTCGGAATTTGAATAGGGGAAGGTGGGTTGGAGGTACGAGGTGGGGAAGGAGAAGGAGATAGATATGGGTTGGAAATGAAACCTTGTTTGATCATAGTGGAAACTAATTGATTCTTCGATTTGTTGTTGTTAGGGGAAGCCATTGATGGAGTCACAATTTGAGCTTGAGCTAAGAGGTTGAAGAAGGTGGAGAGCTCTAAGCTCTAAGCTCTAAGCTCAAAGCTATGGCGGAAACAGAGAGGGAGAGTTGTGTTGGATCTGAAGTTTTGGTAGTGACAGAGTTTATTGGGAAGTCAGGTGTAAAAGTAGTTAATTAATTTTTTGGATTCAATTAAAAAACTATAAACTACTACTCTAAAAGTGGGTATATTGTCTTTAATCATGTTTGAACAAATATTAATTTTGGGTAAGCGTGGTTCGTTAAGAGCATATAAGAATAGTGTTAAATATGATATATTATAATATTAATAATAGTTATGGTTATATTACTCATGATAAGATTATTTTTCACGAGTGTCTATAAATATGCTATCCACGAATATGATGGAAAGAATGTGAAAAAGATTTTGAGATGTAATTATGTTTTTAATTAGGGAAAAAGATAAATATACCCTCAAACTATCGTAAATGGTATGCAGATATCTCGTCATGCTTTCGGGATATTGATGTCTCTGTCATCCAAAAACTATAGCATATATGCTCTTACTTTAACGGAAAACTAAATAGGAACACGTGGCGCAATCTTATATCCTTTAATTAGAAAGCTCGAGTTTGAGTTTGAGTTCTAAATATGAAAAACTTATTGTTAGGAAGTGCTACCCTGCAAATAAGTCCTATTTGAGGCAGGTTATGATATCAAATTTCAATATATGTATCAAACACATCTATCTAAAAAGAAGTGTCACAAATAATAATGCCAATAGTTATAAAGAAAAAATGACTTTCGTTAAAAGTGAAGGAAGTCTTCCTCTCCCATTTTGTTAAAAAAATTGATTTGTCCAAAATGACAAGTAAAAAGAGAAATCAAATTAGGAAATATTTACCAAGTAAATAGAGTTGACGGGAGTATAATATACCAATACAAAGTTAATAAGCATATGATATGTATCTTTTCAATATGTTGCTATCATTTACTATGTATTTTTATACAAATTTATCACTTAATTATATACAATAAGTTAAAATATTAATTCAAGGTGTGAACATAATTGTATAAACCAATCATAGTTTATCACTTATCTTTTACACAACTCAAAACTTTTATGTTGATTTAGAGTACTTTGTAGTAAAGCACTTTTTACAACTCTAAAACATTTATGTTAACGTGTGATTCCTTTTCTTTGTTCAAATTTTTTTTTTTTTTTCCTTTTAATTTTTAGAATGAATGTGTGAACAGTGATAGAAAGAAAAAGTAAGAGAATATAAACTTTATTAGAATTGAATTGACATATGTGTAAGTTGCAATAATGCTTCCTCCTCATATTTATTTCCTAGAAGAGAAAATGGTCAAGTATATGTCCCTAATATATTTAATAGAGTAAATTTATTCTTTGCTTTAAAAATATTTTATTCCTAACTCTGTTATTTAACAAATGGCCCAAAATTTCTATTATATTTTGTAAGAAAAAAATCAGTGTTTGTGGCCAAAATACATCTTTAAACTATATTCTCAACTTAAATTACATCTTCAAATTATTTTTCTTAATAGAGAACGTCCCTCAATTGTTTAAAATTTGACTACTTTCATCCTTTTGTTAAAAATTGTCAAAAAATAACAAATTCTTTCACAAAAGCATGTACAATTCACACTACTCTCAACAAAACTCCTTAAATCACCCTCAATAAACCAATTTTGTTTATTCTACATGCATCTAAAATAAAATATTGTAATTTTTTTTTAGCAACAACGTTTTGCATGGTCTTCCTTTTAATTAGCAATTTTGTTTTTATTTACTTTTCATTTGTTTTGATATCAAAAAATTATCCGTTGAAATATTTTCTTCTTATTGAATCTGCAAAAATTGATGTCGATCGGAGACTTTTACCTCTAATAATGAAAAACAAAACTCGAGTACTAGAGATCAAAATTAGCTGAATCTTGATTACCTCAACTCTTAGTTTGCCCCAAAAAATTATTGATCTAATGTCATTTTGACTTTGCAAGGTGAAGATAGTGTAAAATTAAGCTCCAACTCCATTCAGTTGGTAAAGGAGAAGAGCAGATAATGTCTCCTCGTAGATTCGCACCATCCTAACATTGTTTTTTTTAACAACAAACAAGGGTCGCAAATAAAAATTAAATTTTGGAATCTTTTACCAAACAAATAATAAAATTATAATTATTTTTTATGAGAATAGTATGAATTGTATATGTTTTTTTTTTTATGAAATTCACTAATTTTTTGACAAATTTTAATAGATGGATGAAAATTGTTAAGTTTTAAATACTTGGAGGATGTTTTTTGTTAAAAATAATAATTTAAGGATGTAGTTTAAGTTGATGCTATATTTTAAGGATGTTTTTAGCGAAAAACTAAAAAAAAATCATCATTTTATATCAACATAATGTTTTGCGAGAATAACAAAGGAGTGATGAAATATTCACTAAGGACCCGTTTGGTCATAGATTTCCCAAATAATATTTGGGGAAAAAATTGACAAATAGTGTTTGTCCATACAATTTGTCATTATTTGGCAAATATTTTTGGCAAACATCCCAAATACTAGTTTTTTCTATTATTTGGGATTTTTAAAATTTGAAATTTTACACCAAATTTTTATCTTTTACAAAAACACTATCTATAGTAGTTGTTGTGTTGTATTACATAATTTTTTTACGTGAACACCAAAGTAGTGATGAAATATTCAGTTAATATGAAAGTGATGATACGATTGTTGATGAAAATGATGAACACTCGGCTCAGGAACAAAGTCATGTGCTTTGTCTACTTCATGATATATTGAATGATGATTGTTGCACTCACTCCAAACTACCACATTGCTCTAGTGTCATGGACATTGCTTGTTATTTGTTGCAACGAAGATTCAATTGACTTGTTATACAAACTTATGGTTAGTTTTGATAGTTTTTAAAACTGATGGGGTATAAATCATATTTTTCTAAATAAGTGAAATATGTTTCCCAAATATTATGGCCAAACACATAGTGAAATTTCACCAAAATAATATTTGCCAAGAATATTTAGAAATTTATGACCAAATGTTAGCTAAATATGAACATGAAAACACAGTTACTAATGATAAACAAAACTTTAATTTTATCTCATATAATTTCATATCAATAAATAATTACTTAAAACACCAAACGGATCCTAAATAAAACTCCCTCCGTCTCAATTTATACATATTTTTTGAATTTCAAGATTCAAAACAAGTCTTTTGACGGTAAAACAAAAAATATCACATAAATTGAAACAGAAAAGTATTAATTTGCTGTTGGAGCGCGAAGTAGAATGTGAAATTGAGAGGGTTAAAGAGTACATAGTAGAAGTTTGTCCAAGGAAGAAGAAATAAGCAGCAGTTTGAAGGCTCTCTCCCTCCTTACTGCGACGATGTTGAAAGTCAGTCGGCTTCTGCTCCCCAGGTTCTCTGCTTAAATCCCAGCTCCTCCCTCTTGTCACAAAAACAGTAAACGTTTTTCTCTAAACCCCCTGCTTAAACCCTAGTTTTTCTTTTACATATGTATAACAGTCTAAGTCTCCTCATTTTCATTCTACTCTTGCTTGAATCTGTGTAATCAAGCTCATACTTGAATCTCTGTCTCTCTACTGTTGAGTTTGTATAGATGCAAAATATATACTGATAAAACAAATGAATAGATGCTAAATATAACTTAAAAAGTCGATGACCCTAAACATAGGATATACCAAGGGTGTATTTCTAATGTTTTACTGGAAAATAAGTGGGTTTCTTATATTTATGTTTGAAAAATATTATCTGGAGGTGAATGTTGGGTGGGAACGGGGGTTTGGGGGGACTTGTACAAGTTGTTTTTCCTATTTCCACTAGTGAAGTTGTTTTCATTATTTTAAAGGAATTTGTATTCATAGAGAAAATATTTTTTCCAAAACTTTTGAACAACCGAACACACCCCACGTAAATTTAATGCTTAAATTACTATGAATCTATTTAAGACCCCATTCCCATGTTATGTTATGGAGACACAGAGAAAAATAGGTCCATATTTGTAGCAATGCTCACTGTGTAAAATGCATGGTGAGGACATTACACACACCTTTTCATCCGTTGCCCATACACCAAGAAAATCTGGGGTCTCATTTTCAATGGAGTAAATTGGATATTTCTGAATACAACTTTGGAGTTGCTGCAGTGCTGATGGACTAAAAGGCATGGGATGGAGAAAAATGAAGACCTGGAACTCAATCTCTCGGCTATTTGGTGCAAGAATTTTTGAAAGCAAACCTGAATTTGTAATTAGCATTAAGTACAGATGCATCTCTTTACCTATCTTTTTTTTTTTGCTGTATCGTGGCTATTGCAAATGACGCTGATGCCATGCCATGATAAACTTTCTCTGTTCTTTACACATGCAGCAGTAATGCTCTCTCTGTAATATTCCTACAGTACTTCTTGATGCTGGATACTCAATAAAATACCGTTAACGATGTAAGAAAAAAAGAATTAACTGCTTTCCATGCAGAGTGTGAATAGAATTTTTTAAAGTGAAGTTGATAAAAGAACCTTCCTAATATGATGTTTTTCTCTAGACACAATAGGAATCAGTTGTTGCATAAAAAATTGCCTGGAGAGGATGTCAAAGGTTCTATCTGGCAGCATGCCATCAACACTTTTGCGAGTTTTTCTACTGTTCGACAGAATGTTGTGGCTGATGGTATGAATTTTATTTCCAGATGTTCAAGAAGTCTCAGTTGTAATCTTGATGTTATAATAATCTTTTTGTCATATCTCTTAATAGCAGGAAAACGGGAAGGTCGAGTGTTTGCTCCCTACTCAGTATTTAAAGGCAAAGCAGCACTTTCTGCTGAACCTAGGCTGCCCACATTTAATAGACTGGATGTATGGTCTTTATTATCTTTTTAAATAGAATTAGAAACTGGAGTTGCCTCTCTTCATGATGTTGAAATGATGCATTCACTCATCCATTCTTCTTATTACAGTCTGGAGGTGTTAAACTCAATCGCCGAGGTGTCATTATGTTGACATTCTGGCCATCTGTTGGTGAGCACAAATATGACTGGGAAAAGAGGCAGGTAATGTGCTTATACGGTTCTCTCTTATTATTGTGTACCACCAGCATGGCAGGAAACAAGTTTAGATCTTTATTTGTCCCTGAAAAGCTCTTCGCATCACTATGCTGAGGGATTCTCGCAAGTGTTACAGCTAATTTTTTCTACATTTATGAGATAAAAGAAGAGGGAAATTGTGGCAAGTAACATCCTGCCTAGCTTGCAAAGACTGGAGATGAGCAACTTATTCCTTTTCATCCTCAATAGTTCCTCCCTATCAACAGACTTCCATACTTTATAATCTGTGCTGAACAACTTCAATCTGAACTTGCACATATCGACAGATATTAAGATACAGCAGGATATTATTTTCTTCTTTAAGAAGTTTCTGTCAGCTTTTAATTCTCTTCAAGGCTGTAAAGTTTTTGTTCTTCTTTGATGGTATATGAGCAGATTCCTAAGTTTTGACAGGATTGATTGGTCATGTTTGAATGCTTAGTACTTGGTCTATAATACGCTTGAGAGATGGTACTTTCATAACTAGGTGAAGAAATTGCTTGTATCTTTCTTGTTAATGTTGTTTTGCTGCTTGGTTTTTTTTTTAGAGTTATTAGTCATCTATAAATCTGTCTATTTTTCTTTCTTAAGTGTCCATCTGGATGTTAAATAAGTATCCATCTCTATGTTTGTTTCACCACTCTCTCTTGCTCTTTCTTTTCTTGCACATGTTCACTTATCCGATGTACGATTTGACTGACAGATGACTCAACATATTGCAGTTGTTTGCTTTATCAGCAACAGAGGTTGGATCATTGATAAGTATGGGGACCAGAGATTCTTCTGAATTCTTTCATGATCCTTCAATGCTGTCTAGGTTGATTTGCTGATACAGTTCGCTATCTTTTAGTGTACATGTTTACATGCACTCACACACACACACTCACTTTTTAGTACAGAATCCTTGCATCCTACTCATTATTAGTTTCTCTTTATTCTCATCACTGTATAACTAAGCAGATGTTATATGTTACAGTAATGCTGGTCAAGTTAGAAAGAGTTTGTCAATTAAGCCAAATGCTGATGGCAGTGGTTATTTCATTTCATTAAGTATCAGTCTATATGTTCACCTTTTTTAAAATTTTGCTTCCAACCCATAAGATGCATCACAATTTGTTCTGTAATGATAGCTGTCCATGTTAAGGATCAATGATATGCTTATACGTAACCGTTTCCGCGATATGTTAAAACAATGATATATATGCTTCATCCTGTTCCTGTATGGCTTCTGGGTGTGTTTCTTTTGTAATTTGGCAAGCCATGTATTAGTGCTCGTACTAATTGCAGCATTTGCTTTTGTCCTTTATGCAGGTGTTGTTAACAATAATCTCAAAACCAATGATCGGTTTACTGTTCCTGTCACTACTGCCGAGTTTGCTGTTGCGAACAGCTTTCAGTGTACGATCTACTAATATGTTTCTGTTGTAAAAAGAAAAACTATGCTTCCATTCAATTAGTTTTCCTAAGCACCCTGTTTTCTTATTACTTTGAGATGCTTCTGTTACCTGTTCTTATCCTAGCTCTGACTTCGTTTGTGAAATTTAATTGATGTTGAATGAACATTTTTTATCAGGGAATGGAGCTGTGAGAAAGAAGTAAAACGTGTTGTCAGAACCTCATCCTTCATAATTTTTTTTGATTAAACTCCTTAGTGCTTACGAGATGTGTACCTGCAGTTACGTTGTTGTACAAAGTAATCACGAAGTATTATGTCCTATACTGTTGCGTGCGTTCTACAAATATTTCTCCAACGAGTTGCAGCTTCATTTTGACTTTTTGACTGTGGTTCTCATTGTCTATTAATAATTTTGGTCTTATAATGTAGTTTGCGTTGCCTCACATCATGGGATGGGATCGCTTCACTAATCGGCCTTCAGAAAGCATCTCTCAAAGTCCCTCAAAGGTGGTTCCACAACTAATGGAGGCAGAGTGGGATAGATGAGAGTTTGTGTTTATTGTGTAGTATTCTCATTCTAACATGAGCTATATTATCTTTTGGTTATGAAAGGAACTTGCTTGCTTTGTTAAATTTTTGTCCAGGTGCAATGTAACTTAGAAGCTATCTGGTTCTCTTGCATCACAGGTTGATTGTGTCGTATTGCTCTAAACTTCAAAATGTATTTTCGGAGTTGAAGCTTCAGAAGAGTATATGTTATGTAGTGTTGATCAATCAATTATATTCTGTTAAAATGGAGCAAGTAATGTCTAAGCTATTTTGGTTTTCTATTCTAGGTGGGATTATAAATATCTTTTAATGAATTGTGCCATATGTTCATGCTTCTACTGATGAATTGGGATGACAATATTGCAGTGTGGGTTGGTGGGTTTGACGTTATAAATTTTTTGAGTGATTTTAACTAGGGTGAACAAACCAACCCAAATTGGCTCAACCTGCTCAACCTGTTTGGTGTTTTTGCAGGTTGGGTAATGACCTATTTGTTGAGTTGAACCAACGATCTGAACCCAAGATGGCGCATGAAATAATCGGAACAAAATAGTGCAACCTGCATGGTTACACTAATTTAATAATAAAAAATAGAAGTTTGATGTATCACCATGATTTCTCATTTCATTTACAATATTTATGACTCTAGTGCAATATTCATCTATTTTTCAGATTCTATCATCTTCAAATTTTGAAACTCTCTTTTAAGAGTTTGAAGATTTATAGTGCGTACTTTTTCGTCACCATACGCCTCAGTTTCTAGAGACTCCCAAGCTTGTTTTGCAGTCTTAAAAGTAGCAATTTTTTGCAAAATATGCTCTTGAGACTCCCATTTGGATTTTGCTCAAGGCTTTTGCATCTTGACGATACTTAGCCTCAAGATTTTTCATCTCTGCTGTTGTAAGTTCACCATGGTCTTTTGGCTCTTCATAGCCAATTACAACAATAGTCCACAAACCTTCAACTTTTAGATGTGTTTTCATTCTTATCTTCCAGTATTCAAAATCATATCCATAAAAAAATGGAGTAAAAACAACTGAAGAATCAACATCTTCATTTGTTTTGGATGCCATATTTTTTTTCTTCACCTAACCCCAGATTAAAAATGAAAAACTACTCTGCTACCAATTTGTGGGAAATATAAAAGGGGAATATTTTCTTTAGAAGATGCTCAAGCTTTATATAGGCTATCAAGAATGGAAGTATTATTACAAATATATGCTTCTTAGAAAGCTAATTAAATTCACATTCTAAACTAAAAAGTAAAATTGATGTATTGTGCAATGGAAATTACAAGGAGTCAACACAGAGCTGAAGAAGTCTTCATTAATATCAATTTGATGATGTTCCAAGTGAAATTCACTCGATCTCGTTGCCTCCAACATGGTTGAACCCTTGAGATGTAACGGCCTGGACCTGAAGATGCCTCTCGTGGTTGCTGGAGCATCATCGGAGAAGAGGTGTTGATTGTCCCTACAACTTTCTAGGTTCTTGATATTTTTTTAGCTGAAGTGTTTTATTGTTTGTTCATTTTCATTCTTTTGTGCGTTTGTTTCCTTTTTGAAATTGGACTTGGGTCACTTTTGGGCTTAACTCGTGTTTGTTTCCTTATTGTGATTAGGTTGTTGGGTTAGCGCCTCCAGTTATGTTCCTTTCCCTTAATTATCTACATATCTTATCACATGTATATTTGATCACATGCATATGAGTTTCGGTCTATAAATTCTTATAAGAAAAAAAATTAACCCTTAATTTTGATCCTAAAAATTCAAATGATAATTATTCACTTTACAATGTTGTGGTAGAATATTTATAAACACCATCTATATTTTACAATTTACAAAAATCCATAAGAATACATACAACCAAAGTGGATAGAGATAAATGAAATATACTCCATAAGAATGAACAAAATTAAAGATAATGGAGATGAAGCTAAGGTTGACATAGCAAAGGATGAGGAGAAGTGAAAGAGATCGATGCGATGAACGTAATGAGTTTACGATTCCATGGCAATTTGTGGGGGAAGTGCAGGTTCTATTTCATGATCAATCTCAAGTTGACTGTAATTTCCTTTCTCTTTGAAGAGTTGAATGTGATGATGCTTGCAATAAAGTGTTCCTTCATGTGCAATGTAGTTTGATGGACTTATAGTACAACCTCCATGAGTGCATTTGAAGCATGCCTTGTGGTATGCTGCTCCATTCACAGTAACCTTATGTAACACAAACAAACATACATTTAAATTCAATGACATCTATATTTATAATAAAGGGAAAAATGACAAATATACCACCGAACTATCGTAAATGGTATGCAGATACCCTCCGTCATACTTTTGGGATATTGATGCTCCTGCCATCCAAAAACTAGAGCATATATACCCGTTATACTAACGGACATACACGTGTCATAATCTTATCCATCGACCCGACATTTATTAAATATCTGATCGATGGATAAGCTATTGCGCCACATGTCCCTATTTAGTCTTCCGTTAGAGTGACGAAGTATGACGAAGGGTATCTGCATACCATTTACGATAGTTCGAGAGGTATATTTGTCCTTTTTCCCTATAATAAGTGATTGTATATATATTGGTTACCTTCTCAATGGGATATAAAGTTTTAGTGCAGCACACACATTTTCTCTTGCGCCTGCGAATAAACTTGAGACTTTGTTGCCAGTACCATTCCGTGTTTAACATGATAAAATTGAAATTAATTATAAAGCAGAATGACTGATTATATATACAAGAAATTAAATGCATTCAAAACATTACCTCGTTATCCACATATTTTTCTGGCTTTGTGATCTTTGGAGTTCCTGATAAAAGATAAGTTAATCAAATACTTAATATATATAATTATTTCTATTTTTGTATGTATTTCTTCGTTATACCTTCAAAACTCTTGTCCAAACTGCCAGTTCTCTTAAAAAGCTGATCAAAATGAGGCCTGTAGTAGATTACCCCTTCAAAGGAATTGAAATTGCTGAGCTGAAATAAGTAAAAAATAATAGTCAGATGTATCAACTGCCATATACATCATATTTTCGTTTCTCAAAAGAAAAAGAGAGAAAGGTTATGTAAAAGCAATAGATTAGTGTGAGCCTTTTGCATACAAAGATGGATGATATATACCTTGAGAGTACTTTTACAATGGTAGCACCTGAAACAAGCTTTGTGATAAATGCGATTATCAGCAGCAAGACGATCCACTAGATATACCGTTTTCTCACAAGCATTACGCTTTTGTGTTGTTCCAGCAAATGTCATCGAAATTAGATTATTGTTTGTGACGAAAAGAGTTAAAGACAGAAAACAGATATCGGAAGATGAAATCAATTTTCTTTCCCTCTGTTCTCTTCCCAAACTCCTCTCTCTCTCTGTCTCGCTCGCTCCCTCTCTCTCTATCTCTTGCTAAACTTGATTATTATAAAAGAGCTTAAATAATTTTTGGACTAATGAAATATGTTTGTAGATTCATAGTAATTTACGGGCCATGATATATATTCCATCACTTTCTCATTAATTAATTCCTTAGACCAAGCTCTTCCACTCCCATAATAAAAATTGTTAGAACCAAGATGATCATACTCCAAAAAAAAAACACAAATTTGAAACTCGCCTTAAAAAGATAAGCAGTTATCGCAAATATATTGTAGAGTCTAGAATAGAACCCATAATATCTCCTAATTGTAGAAATGATATCCTACAATTACTCTCTTGAATTAATATTTTCTAATAAGTTAATAAACTTACAAAGACTACAACAAAATCGAGTTATCCCTAATTTCAAGTTTTAAATTCGAAAAGTGGTGGTTTTCATCGAAAACCTAATCTTATAGTCTATTCCAAGTAAATCAATATAGAATAACACATGTTGTGATTAAGAAAATATGTTGTCAATAAATTAACTTAATTAGAGGTTCCATCAAAATCATAGATAAGAAGTTTAGCTACACATGTTCATACTTAGAAACAAAAGCCTATAATAAAAAAAAATATTCATCATAATAAAAATTAGTATATGTATAGAAAAATTCCTACATCTATACTAGTGGGAGTTAGTAGGTGTTATCTTTGGGTTCCAGGGTAAGAATTGACTTATCTACGGGTGGGAGTTAGCAGGCGTTATCATGATTTGAGTTTTTGGATTGTAACAGACATTTTGCTACAGAGTTTGTAATGCTCTTTGGATGAAGTTGACAAATCTGTAGCAAAAAAGCATTGTATCAAATTTCACCCAACCCATGAGCTTTCACTCAGCTTCAATCAAGCAATGAATCATATCCCGGATCAAATGAATCCAAAAGACAAAGGTACCCTCCCAAATCCTAAAAATGATGACCATTGTATGACAATAGTCACTAGGAACATAAAACTGCTTAATGATGTGAATGTTGAACCCAATCAAGTTGTGAGTGCAAAAAATGATGATGGGATGAAGCTGGAAGTACCCACGCCATGTTTGGTGGATGATCTTGTGAATGATGAGAATGTATGTGGGGAAGAAGAAAGAAGTATGAGCCTCCTAGTGTGGTGGTTGACGTTATGGGAAACAAAGGGGACAAAACTACTAAGGGTGATGAGCCTAAGTGTCCTCCGCCATATCCTCAAAGACTGCTCAAGAAAAAAGAAGAGTACCAATTCAAAAAATTTATTGAGTTGTTTAACGAGTTGTCTGTGAACATACCTCTTACAAATGCTTGAGTATGCAAAATTCATAAAAGAGTTGTTGAAGAAGAAGCGTGTGATTGATGTGGGCACGGTTGAGGTGTCCCACCACAGTAGTGTTGTGATGGCAAGCAATCTAGCTCTGAAGAGAAAAGATTTGAGAGCATTTAAAATTTCGTGCACCGTCGGGGGTGTACCTATTCAATAAAGTCTTGTGTGACCTTGGGAAAAGTATCAACTTGGTGCCCTTAGCGATTTTCAAAGATCATAAACAAACTTTGTTTTATTAATATGAAAAAAATAATTAATTTTTTGAACAAGGAAATAAATAACTTTTCTTATAATTTTTTTTTAATAAGGATCACCGAATTCGAGAAGGACTGCATATGTATCTCATTGAAGTAAGAATTAAATGTGTATAGGAATTAAATGTGTATAGTTTGCGAAGATTATAAGCAAACTTTGTTTTTTTAATAAGAAGTAGAAACTCTTTTTTTATTTTGCTTTTTTGAACAAGGAAATAAAATGTTTCTTCTTTTTTTAAAATATTTTAAAGAAGGATCACTAAATCTGAGGAGGGATCTCTAGTATCTCATCAAAGTGAGAATCAAGTGTACATAGTTCGTGAACCTCTTAAACAATTTTTTTTTTAATAAGAAATAGAAACTCTTTTTTTAGTCTCTTTCGAACAAGGAAATAAAACTTTCTAGAGATCTTTTTAAAGTTTTTAAAATAAGATTAATCAAACTTGGGAGGGATGCCTATGTATTTCATCGATGTGAGAATCAAGTGTGCATGATTCATGAAGCTTCTGTAAAAATATTTGACCTCTTAAAAAAAATCTTTTATTTCGGACATGTTATTGCAAAAAATAATGCTACAACCAAAATCTTTGAGATTTGACCAAAAAATGAGAATATTCTCTCTTTTTATATTTAATTAATATATTCTAAAGTCAATCAACATTAAAATAAAGTCTTCCAAATAATATAACAAATAACACAATAGTCATGAACATGTTGATCTAAAAAATGGTTCATATCCTAGATGAATCCGATCCCTATATTGAGTCGCACTAAATCAAATGGACATGATGGAAATAAAGTAGAGCCTACAATGATTAATCATGCCATGAGTCTCGTTCCGTTAGATTTAACATTCTTTTGGAATAGGCGTCTAAATTGGCTATAAAATGATTGGATAATTCGAGTTGAAAAGGGATAACTTACTAGTAGTAGTGCTTTCTCACTTCACTATTTGTTCTCTCCATCCTAAAAATGTGTGACTATAAAAATACTTTTCTAGTTCGTAATTGTATCTTTGATATCTCAAAGAAAAGTTTGGGAGCACAACCGCACTTTTAAGTACACAATGTGTGTTAAGTGTCTGCCAAAAAACTCCGATGGGCGCATGAGAATATAGTTAATATTACAATTCAAACAATATCAAAGTAGTACATAAGTAGGCATGTAGCACATTAAACCAAACTATACAAAATAATTAAATAAACTAATAAAATTCATAAACAAAGTCAATATTTAGAAGCTTGAGTTCTAATTATTCTTAGCAGACTCTTCATCTGTCACACTTTTTTTTTTCTGCTAAAAGAATGAAGTTTAAAATAATTTTATTCAATTAAAATGATTATTTTGAAAATATATTATTTTATTCAGGATTTCCACTTGGAATTGAGATTTGAATCTCAAGTAACCTTATTTGAATCTCTAATAAAAAATGACTTTATTTTTATCAGCCTACGAACTAGAAATTCAGGTAAGAAATTATGTTAACCAAAGTAAAGGTATCAGACTGCTCTCGAGTGCCGTGATTTTAGAACAATCACTTATATTTGGCTTCACTTAATTTTTGGATTTATTATGCTTATGCGACTAGAAAGTAGAAATTATTTATGTCTCGCCTTCTTTGATTCATTTTAAACATGTTTAAACTATATTATTTGTATTAATCTGTGATATATAGGTAGCAGTCATTTTCAACCTTGCCACAAATTATTTTATTTGTTTGTATATCGCACCTAAAATTTGCTTAATGCACTTTAGATTGTAATATTTGTCAATTATTATCGGCATAATCATACTCTTAACGGTTTAATTTAAAATATAATTGTTAAAATTATTTAAAAGCCCAAAGCTTCTTGTAAAAGTCAAAAGGCCATAAGATATATTTTTTGTTAAAAGTTAATCATTGCAACTCACTGAAGACAAAGTTCCACAATCAAATTTAACTTTCGGTCTTGTCACAAATTATTTATTTATTTGTATATCACACCTAAAATTTGTTAAATGTTGTTTAGATTGTACTTTTTGTCTACTTTTATTATCGGCCTAATCAAACGCCTAATGGTTAATATTAAAAATAATAATTATTGAAATCATTTAAAAGCCTAGGCAACATTTGTTTTCTTTAAAAATTATACATTTAAATCTGAATGCAGATCTAATTAATAAGATGTTATCTTTAGATTTGAACATGGAATAATTAAAATTATTTGTTTTTTAACACCTGAATGTAAATAATTTATTTATATGTACATAACAGATATAAATTCAAATAAAAATTAATTAAATATTAAATAATAAAATTAAATTTTTATTTGATTAAAAGAAATGAAACACTTATACTTGCTAGTGGGTGGAAATAGTTTGTAGTGATGGTGGTAATGGTAATGACTATTGTTAGTAGCTAAGTAATGATGGTAGTGATAGTTATGACGATGGAGATGATTGATATTCTGGTGACTAACATAATACTTTCTCTGTTCCATTATATGTGAGGTAGTTTGATTAGGCACGAAGTTTAAGAAGGAAAGAAAGACTTTTAAAACTTGTGGTCCAAAATGAATGATAAAAATTTGTGTGACTGTAAATCGTTTCATTAAGGGTAAAATAGACATTTTATAGTTAAATTATTACTCCCTCCGTCCCATTTTATGTGATGTAGTTTGACTCGGCACGGAGTTTAAGAAAGAAAGGAAGACTTTTAAAACTTGTGGTCCAAAATGAATGATAGAAATTTGTGTGGCTGTAAATCATTTCATTAAGGGTAAAATAGACATTTTATAGTGAAATTATTACTTAATATAGAAATGTGTCATTCTTTTTGGGACTGACTAAAAAGGAAAGTAAGTTATATAAATTGGGACAGAGGGAGTACTTAATATAGAAATATGTCATTTTTTTTGGGACTGACTAAAAAGGAAAGTAAGTCACATAAATTGGGACAGAGGGAGTAATAAATATTATTTTATCAGTATGCTAAATTAATACTCCCTCTGTCCTTAATTACTTGTCCAATTTTTCTTTTTTACTTGTTTATTTTGACAAATCAAGAAAGTATAATTTTTTTAAATCTATTATACCCTCAATTAATTACTTTGAAAAAGATAGAACTTTTTGAAATTTTTTAATTTTTAATTCATCCACTTAATAATTAATAGGGGTAAATGGTAAACTTACTATGTCAATCATTATTCTCTTAAGGAAAAATTGTATGAAATAACAAACTATTAATTCAAATTAAATGTTATAGTCATAGTTTATTTTATTTGTAATTCGCAGCGAACATCCATTTTTTTGCCATTTGATTTGGTATACAATTAGTCATTTTCGGTATACAATTATCTATTCGGTATACAAATGTATAATATGCGTTTGTATTTGTATAAAGCGAGAGAAAAGTGTATATACAAATACAAATACATATATTTTCGTCCTATACACTTATAACTATATAAATATAGATCTTATTATACAAATTATAATGTATAAATGAATTTATACAAAACTGAACAATTTGTATAAAATTGTATGTATCTAGCAATTATACAAATTAAAAGCTCCATCGCAAATATAAAATTTGCTATGGAGCGCAGTTATGTAAACTATAACTATAACATACACATATGATTTTTATATTTGCTATGTGAAAATTGCTCTTTTCTTAATAGATATGTCAATTTAAAAGTGAACAAATAATAAGAAATATAAGTAGCGTATAAATACAAGTAGATAGAGGAAGTACTAATATCTAGGGAGAAAAATATCTATCATGTCGACTCACTATAAGCACAACCCACTCTCTTTGTCTCTCACATCCGCATGACAAAATAAGAATATAAAATGAACAAGTGTCATTTTTTTAATGCCAAAAATATTCAAACGACGCTTCATATTATTCCACATTCCACCATGTTATTGGCCAAATATCACATCGATAAACAAGACACATTCAGAGTATTTTTATTATTATTTAGAAAAGAGATAATGTTAGAAAGATTTTGGATAACATATAAACGTATTTTTTAACTCAGATTTAATTGATATTTATGACATCTAATTTTAGATGTGTAAAATAGACACTTAAATTTATACTATAAAATTGAATAAGTAAACATACACATATATTTTTTTTGTCATATTTGTCATTTGTAAGCTCATCTATCTCAATTTAATGATATATTTTTATAATATCTTTTTTTCATAATTATTACAACAAAAGTAAAAATTAATTTTATTTTAATTTCTAAAATAATAAATATTTTGAACAAATAATTTTAAATAACTATGAAAAGTAAATAGGTCAGAGGGAGTACAACATATTTTTTTATTTTATCTCTCAAGTATACAACAAATTTATTATTTTATCTGTCAAGTATATAATGTATTTTTTTATTTTATTTCTCAAGTAGTTCTTATATTCACTTTTACTTGTCTATTATATTAAAATCACATTAATTTGTCAACTTTAACTTATCAAAAGTGAAAAAAAAAACATGTAACTACTAATTTTATATGATTTTTAAAGTCTATTTTAATGGACTTATATAATCTATGGCTTATAAATCAAAAGTCATAAATTTAAAATTTTAACTTATGACTTATTTTTATTATTTTAATTTTAAAACAAGTGATTAAAAATGTTTTTTATTCTACCTAAATATTGAAAATCGATTAAAAACTATATTGACTTGACAAACATAATATAAGTCAATTTAAATAAGCTCTTAAAATGCTGATGATCATAGATATTAGAACAAACTATGTAGTTTATTTATTTTTTAAAATATACAATTTATTATAAACAAGTAATACTGAACGGAGGAGGAAGTAATTAATAATTGATATATATTCTTATATATAAATCTTTGTAGTTATCAAAATGTGTTTGTTATTGTGTAAAATTTTTGTAGCTCCTATCTAGTCATATATTTTATTAAATATAAAATTTATTTTAATTTTTAAATCTAACAAAAATTAAATTTATTTTTGACCTAAAATATAATCAATAATTTCTTTTTAAATATTAAAATTATCCTCAAACTTTTATTTATATTCTAAATATAAAAAAGTTTCATTTATTACTTTAGATTTGTTTAACTTGATTCGTAAAATAGAAATGAGTTAAAAGATGTGGAAACTATGTAGTTCAAATAGTATAGAGTAAGAAAGACACTTGTCATCTCCAATAATAAACCTTGACCAGGCGAAGAAATAGGAAACAACCACGCTTACTCTTTTGCTCCTTGCCAAACTCGTACCTGCCAAAACGGGTAAACTTATTTTCTCTCTTCTCCCATTTTTACGTCTTCTTCTTGAATTTTCACATTTTATTATCTCATGTCCTTGAAAACTGGCAATGAAAAATCTTCACTTTTTCCTTGATTTTGTTGATGTTTAATTTGTTTCTGAATTACAAATATCGTACTAGTGATCTGACATTTTTTTTCGAAAATGAGATAGTTCAATCCTGACTAGTTTGAAGTGTAGTTGATTGATTAATTAATTTCATGATGTTTTTGGGACTTGAAATGATCTCGAAGAAGGTTATAGATCCATGTTTTGTTTTGTTTATGAACTCTATGATTCTGTATAGTGGACTGTACTCGATGAATGAGTTCAATATTGAATTGAATTAGACAGTTGAATGAAGTTTTGATCTTGGTATAAAGTTTTAGATCCAAATATGTTGATGTTGAATGAAATTATGAGCTTGAAGAAAGTTAATAGATCCACGCTGTTGACTGTTTTGAGTTTCTATTATTTTGTGGAATTTACTTGAATAGTTGACTCTGGATGAGTAGTTGATACTTGAATGAAGTTTATCTAGGCTTCTGAGTGTTGTATTTTGGATCCAATCTTCATAAACAGTGTCAAGTGTTTTGCATTTGAATGAATTTTTGGACTTGAAATGAGTTTGAAGCAAGGATGGATCTAGGGTGTAGCGAGGGATTCACCTGTATCCCCTCAACAATTAGGTATTTTTTTAAAGAAAATTTATGTGTATAATATATATAGATTTTGGATCTCCGAACATAAGATTAAACATTGGCCAAGTGGGTGAGGAATTCAAAATTCGGCTTGAGGTTCCAAGTTTAAAGCTCAAACACTACATTTTTATTTTTCGAACCCCGTTAGTCACAATCATGGATCCGCCACGGGTTTGAAGAAGGTTAATTGGTGCTAATTTTTTTAAAAATCTAAATGTGTACAAAAGGTCCTGGACTGAATCAGATCAAACCATTAAATATACTTCTATTTGTATTTCATTTTCTCCATCATTGAGGTATTATAATCTGGTGTTTAACCGAGACCTGCCGGATCATGATATTTCAGTTTTTTCTGAGCTGTAATGAGCAAGATCTTAAATGTTGTATCTTTCTTTACTGTCCTAATGTCCTTAAGTGATCATCTTCAAGTTGGCAGTGAAGACTATATGTTTGAGCTTGTGCGTAATCACCAATGTTGTGGCATTTTGTTAGGATATATGAATGATTAAATTCTTTGGAGGTGGTATACAATATTTGTTTATTGGTGAACATTCTAATATATCTTCTTCGACTTCACCGAAATATAAAAATTGATTCCCATGGTCAACTTCTACTGTTATTTCTTAGTGTCTTACTACTGAACTTTTGGATCAGATTTTCCTTGTTGTAACCATGGGATCTTACCTGAACTTCAAGAACTTTGCTGACACATCACAGCCAGAGAGCAGTGGGAATAATAGTAATTTTTCATTGGTCCGACAATCTTCCATATACTCGTTTACCTTTGATGAGCTGCAAAGTACATGTGGACTTGGAAAAGATTTTGGGTTGATGAATATGGATGACCTCTTGAAGAACATTGAAGAGTTTCAAGCGTTTCCATCTTCTGCTGCTGCAGGGGGTAATTTGCAGAGACAGGGTTCTTTGACACTGCCTAGGACACTTAGTCAGAAAACTGTAGATGAAGTATGGAAAGACTTTCAGAAAGAGAGTGTTATTGGTAATGATGCAGTGGGACTGGAGGATCAAACTTTGGGCAGAGGGAATCTACCTTGGGAGAAATGACATTAGAAGAGTTTTTGGTTAGAGCAGGGGTGGTGCGAGAAGATATGCAACCAGCTGGATACTCAAATGATGTTACATTCGCTAGTGGTTTCACTCAACCTAGTAATAGTGTGACCATAGCATTTCAACAAGCAACCCAAAACCCTGGACATCAAATTGCAGGTAATAATATATTCAATGTGGTCAGTACCACCATGTCTTCACCACAGCAGCCCCTTTTTCCCAAACAAACAACTGTGGAATTTGCATCACCCATGCAATTAGGGAGCCCAGGGACAAGGCCTCCCATGTCTAATCCGTCTGCAAATACTAGTAGTGTCATGCAGGGTGGTGTTATGACCATGCCAGTAAAAGGAGTATCCCCTGGAAATCTTGATACATCTTCCCTTTCACCTTCACCTTATGCATGCGGCGAAGGTGGAAGAGGAAGGAGATCATGCACCTCTTTTGAAAAAGTTGTTGAGAGAAGGCGTAAACGGATGATAATGAACTCCCTCTGCGGCCAGATCAAGGGATCGGAAACAGGTGAATTTATATTTTGAAGTTTGGCTTATGAGTTAATTCTTTTGTTTCTGATTCTTAAGGTCCGTGCCCTTTTTTTCTGGTTTCCTTTGTTTTTTAAAATCTGTCACTCTGGCCAACAAATTACTCATTCAACTGAGTGACACAGAAATGAATTAGTAGTTGGCAGAGTTTCTCACACCTCCTTTTCTTCTTACTTTAGACCTTGCAATGCATCTCTTTCAATAATTTGCCCACGAAAATGAATAAGAGAAAGAAATTTTCAGGGTGGGGTCCATTAAGTGTATGTGCTGTAAGCTATAGCTTTAAGTTTAAACCTTGATCATAATTTGGGGGGGGGGGAGGAATTCGAGAGAGTGCGAGGAAGATTTTAACATGCTGGGATGCTCCAGGTTGGTTTGAGTATCAATTTAGTGTAAGCTATGAAATGATAATGCCATTAATGGACTTCTTCATTTGTCTGGGATATGTCAGGCATATACTTTAGAGTTGGAAGCTGAAGTGGCAAAGCTTAAAGAAATTAAGCAAGAGTTGCAGAAGAAACCGGTATGATAACCATGTTTGAGAATTACTGGATTAGTTTAATGTCCTTGATAAGTGTTGATTGTGTAACCACGGGTTTTGAATGCTTCATGCAGGCTGAATTTATCGAGAAGCAGAAAAATCAGGTATAGATATCTCTCCTGCTGTCAATATCTTGTATGAATTACGATTACAATACTTTTTCCTACTTAATCTTATGACTAGATGCAGGGATATTGTGAATTAAACAATCTAAGCAATAGAATTAGCAAATGAAATAAGGGCAGAAAGTAGATAATTTACTAATAGCAAAATGATTAAAGCTTCAAATAGTTGTTCCATCAATTGCCCAAGTGAATGGAGTAGCTGTACAACTTTTCTATAAAAGTCATCAGCTGTTAAGACGTGATAACTTTGCGAAGGAGACTGTCTGTGTATGTGATTTGTTAAGCCAAGTTGTTTGTCTAGGTCAAATGAGTTAAATGTGGTTGTTAACTAGTCTGTTTTGTCCAATTGCAGTTATAGGAAAAGATGAATGTGCCATGGGAAAATAAACTAATATGCTTGAGAAGGACAGTGACGAGACCTTGGTAGTCAGTAGAAGAGCAAATTCCCGAGTTAACGCTTGGAGAATTGGTAGACAGGAGTTTGAAGTGAAATATCTTTTTCTTCGTCTTTTTTGTTTCGACAAACAAGTTCGGAGCCTGCTCCTCTACCCTCCTCCCAGCCTGTGAATTGAAATATGTTCTAATTCACATCTGTTCGTCACAGGATAGATAACTTTATGTATAGTACAGGACAGGTGCTGTGCACCTGTACATTATGTAAACAGTATTCTTGCATAATGTGTCAAGATGTAATACAGTGTAATTGGCTAATCCCATGTGAACCACGTGAATCAGTTAGTTAGTACACGTAGGACAGTTAGTTACACAATTCTGTTAAGTAATTAGAGTGTGTAGAAGATTCCATGTGCCTTTATATATAGAGGTGACTATGTACAGTTTTACAGTTTTACAGTTTTTTCTTCAATGAATAATCAATTCAGTTTTATGCCTTATTCTCTGTCAAATGGAAGCTCCATTAATGGAGTCTAGAATTCATTAGATCACAATTTCATATGGTATCAGAGCCAACGACGTAAGCTGTGCTAGAGTTTCTTTTTCTCTTTGTTTGTTGAGATTTCGTTACTTGCCATGGCAGCTACAAAGATCGATTACAACCATCCTCTATTCATAGGTCCTTCTGATACATCGGGTTCAGTGATTATTCCTATTAAACTCACTGGATCTGATAATTACGGTATATGGAGCAGGTCAATGAGGATTGCTCTTTTAGGAAAGAGGAAATTTGGATTTGTAACAGGTGCTTGTTCGAAGGAATCATGCAAGGATGAATGGCAGGAGCAGCGGGAAACTTGTAATGCCATTATTCTTTCGTGGCTGATGAATACAGTGGCTGAAGAGCTCCTTGGAGGGATCGTGTATGCTACAAGTGCTCACAAGATTTGGGAAGATTTGAAGGAACGTTTCGATAAGGTCAATCGAGTTAGAATCTATCAATTGCATCGAGAAATCACTACTCTTGCCCAAGGTACTGATTCTGCCTTTACTTACTTTAGCAAGTTGAAAAATCTCTGGAGTGAATATGATGTTGTAGTGCCTTCACCAAGCTGTGAGTGTGTTAGATCCAAGGATTATATAGATCACCTATATCAGTTAAGGTTGATACAGTTTTTGAGTGGCTTAAATGACTCATACTATCAGGCTCGTAGACAAATTTTATTGAAAAGTGTCACTCCATCTATCAATCAAGCCTATGCTATAGTGATTGAAGATGAAATTCAACACTCTACTTGTCTAATAACTGCAACTGAAAACTCTGTTCCTGTGGCTATGCAATCCAGTCGAAATCAGACTTATAATCAGGGTAATCAACCATTTAGAGGAAGGAAATTACAGTGTGATTATTGTCACTTCACTGGTCATACAAGAGACAACTGCTACAAGTTAAATGGTTATCCTAGTGACTGGAAACACAAGAAGAGGAATGAGTTTGGAAATAGTGGTGCTAATGGTGTTAGAGGAGGCAAGACACAAAATTATGGAAACAATGGAGGTCGCACTACTCATAATGGACCTCAATATGACAACAATGGAGGCCATACTGCTTACAATGGTACTCAATCATTTTCTTCTGCGAACAATATCTCTGGAAAGCTTGATGATCTAGGTCAAGTTGCATCATCCAGTCATGCTGTGAATAATGCATTTGTGGCTAAAAATCATGGGTTTACTGATAATGAATACCACCAAATTCTGGGATTACTCAATAAAGACACACATGAGACTTCTAGCAGCAATGCAGGTAATGCTAATGCTACATGTTTAATGTCTAGTGTATTCTCAAATGATTGGATAGTAGATTCAGGTGCCTCTCACCATGTAGCAACTAATAACCATTTGATGACACATAGCCATATTAATAGGACAAAAGGTGATAAGGTGAACTTACCTACAGGAACTTCAGTTGCCATTTCTCACATTGGCAATGCTCATGTGTTTGACAATGAATTAGTACAGAATGTTTTATTTGTACCAGACTTCAGATTTAACTTGTTATCCGTGTCCAAGCTCACCAAGGAACTGTCATGTTTTGTCTCCTTTTACCCTGATTTTTGTGTATTTCAGGACCTTCACAGTGGCAGGGTGAAGGGGATTGGTAAGGAAGATGGTGGTTTATACATTTACAGAAGGGACAGAAGGTTTCATATGAAGAATAATTCACAAAGAATAGCAGCTGCATTACCTGTTCAGGATTGCAATTTATGGCACAAACGACTTGGACATCCATCTGCTCAGGTCATGAAGTGTCTGAATCTCCTGAAGAATGATAGAGATAATGAGATATTACATAATTGTTCAGTATGTCCCCTAGCTAAACAATCCAGATTGCCTTTTCCTACTAGTTTTTCTAGAGCTAGTATACCATTTGATATGGTGCATATGGATTTATGGGGTCCTTATAAGGTTTCCACTTTTGATAAGAAACAATATTTTCTTACTGTCGTAGATGATTGTAATAGATTTACATGGGTTCATTTGCTGCAACTTAAATCTAAAACTGTGGTGGCAATAAAAAATTTGTTGGCAATGATCAAGGCTCAGTTTAATGCTTATGTCAAAATATTTAGATCAGATAATGGCTCAGAATTCTTTAATTCTCAATGCTCAGATTTGTTCAAGAATTTAGGCATTATACATCAAAGTAGTTGTGTGCACACTCCACAACAAAATGGAATAGTAGAAAGGAAACATAGGCATATCCTTAATGTTGCTAGGGCAATCAGGTTTGAGTCCAACATGCCAATTCAGTATTGGGGCAAATGTGTGGTAGCAGCTGTTTATTTGTTAAATAGATTACCATCTTCAGCCATCAATGGGAAGACTCCTTATGAAATGTTGTATTCCAAGCCTCCATCACTTTCTCATTTGAGAATAATTGGTTGTCTATGTTATGCCTCCTCTGTTCCCAAAGGGTGACAAGTTTGCAGAAAGGGCAAAACCAGCTGTTTTGATGGGGTATTCTGAGACTCAGAAGGGTTATTTGTTAATGAATCTCAATACCAAATCTTTTTTTGTCAGTAGAGATATAGTCTTTAAAGAACATATTTTTCCTTTTCTTCAGCCAAATGATGCAATCCCACATTCAGACCCTATGATGCTTGACTTTGATCTGTTTGAAGAAAGTGGTGCTGACAGTGATACTGAAGTTTTGCCTGCTACTGAAGTTTTGCCAGTTGGTGTTGTTGTTGATACTGCTGATGCAACTTCTGATGCTTCTCCTGTCACTACACCTGTGAATTCTCCTTTCATTCCTCAACCTGCCAATGTTTCTATTGTTTCACCTCCTGTCAGACATACTAATAGAACCACTAAGCAACCTATTTGGATGAAAGATTACATAGCCCCAACCAGGAAACATGCTAGCAGGTATCCTATTGCCAATGCTCTTTCTTATGATAATACATCTCTTACTTATCAGAGTTACTTGGCAAAGTTTTCCACCTTAGTGGAACCCAAGAATTTTAAGGAGGCATCTACAGATGTGGCATGGGTTCAGGCTATGCAACAAGAGATTCAGGCTCTTGAGAATAATCATACTTGGGTGGTTGTTGATCTTCCACCTGGTAAGAATGTGGTTGGCTCTAAGTGGGTGTATAAGATCAAATATCAAGCAAATGGTGATGTAGAAAGGTTCAAGGCCAGGTTGGTTGCCAAAGGTTATAGCCAACAAGAAGGCTTTGACTATCATGAGACTTTCTCTCCTGTTGCAAAGATGGTTACTGTGCGATGTGTTATTGCTTTAGCAGTCTCTAAAGGATGGTTTATGTATCAAATGGATGTTTACAATGCTTTTTTACAAGGTGATTTGTGTGATGAAGTCTACATGAAAATGCCTAAAGGATATGAGCAGCAGGGACAACACAAAGTGTGTAGATTACTTAAGTCTTTATATGGCCTCAAGCAGGCCTCAAGGCAGTGGAACATTAAACTTTCCACTGCTCTACTGGATGCTGGTTTCTCTCAAAGTGTACATGATTACTCTATGTACACTTTAAAGAGAAAGGAGGGGATGGTTATTGTTCTAGTCTATGTTGATGACTTACTCATCACAAGAGATAATGCAGCCATGATTGTGGAAACAAAACAGGCACTGCACAGTCAATTCAAACTAAAGGACTTAGGGGAGCTCAAGTTCTTTTTGGGCATCAAAGTTTTGAGATCCAAGTCTGGGGTTATTCTGAATCAACGAAAATACCTCCTGGAACTAATATCTGATATGGGACTCAGTGGTTCCAAACCAGCAGCTACTCCTTTGGAGTCTAATCTGAGACTAACTACCTTGGAATATGATCAAGCCATTGGTCTTAGTGAAGATGAACCACTTAGTGATGTAAGCTCTTATCAAAGGCTGGTAGGAAAGCTTATGTATGCTACTATCACTAGACCTGATATTTGCTATGCTGTTCAGACTTTAAGTCAATTTATGCAGACTCCTAAACAGTCTCATTATGAAGCTGCAACTAGAGTGGTCAAGTATCTCAAAGGCACTATAGGGCAAGGTGTATGGCTTCAAGCTAAGGCTACAAATGCACTAACCTGCTGGTGCGATTCAGATTGGGCAGCCTGCCCAAATACAAGAAGGTCGGTTACAGGCTACATTGTCAAATTTGGTGACTCTTTGATTTCCTGGAAATCAAAGAAACAACACACTGCGTCAAGGAGTTCTGCTGAGGCAGAATACAGAAGTATGGCTTCAGCTGTAGCTGAAGTTACCTGGTTACTTGGTTTGTTCAAAGAATTAGAGGTGCCTCTTAAGTTACCTGTTTCTATTTTGAGTGATAGCAAATCTGCTATACAAATTGCAGCAAACCCGATATTTCATGAACGTACTAAACATATAGAGATTGATTGCCATTTCATCAGAGACAAAATCAAAGCTGGCATGATTCATACAGTATATGTTCCTACTTAAGATCAGCTTGCCGACTTGTTGACTAAAGGGCTAAGACATGTTCAACATTTACATCTTCTCAACAAGATGGGAGTGCTTAATGTTTTTTCACACCCTCCATCTTGAGAGGGAGTGTTAAGATGTAATACAGTGTAATTGGCTAATCCCATGTGAACCACGTGAATCAATTAGTTAGTACACGTAGGACAGTTAGTTACACAATTCTGTTAAGTAATTAGAGTGTGTAGAAGATTCCATGTGCCTTTATATATAGAGGTGACTATGTACAGTTTTACAGTTTTTTCTTCAATGAATAATCAATTCAGTTTTATGCCTTATTCTCTGTCAAATGGAAGCTCCATTAATGGAGTCTAGAATTCATTAGATCACAATTTCATATAATGTTTCCCATGTGCTTTTTTGTTTGTTTCACCCATATAATTTTTTGGGCCAAGTAGGTTTGTCTCTTCTATGTCAAGATTTTATTTAAATAATCACATGAACCAAATATCTGCAAGTAACTTTCTTACATAAACAGCCCCTTAAAGTTGCCATGATCATTCATTTTGGCACTTCAACTAATGTTGGTTCCTACTAGACGCCAGAATGTATAAAAATAATGCTAAACCGAGTGTTACTAGTGCTTGCATTAGTAATGCTTACATTAGTTATACATAGAATATTTTTTATGCATTGTTTGGTTTGATGTATTTAAAAAAATAGAAAAAAAAACATAAAGTGACACCTGAACTTGTCCTGAATTTTCAAAAAGATATATTAACTATGTAGGCGTCCTATTACCCCACTAAACAATCTTGAACTGATATTATTACATCATTTTTTGTCCACCTTACATAGAGAGTGTGTGCACCCTCTCAAAGAGAGTGAACAACCTAAAATAACTAATACTCCTTATTTTTACAAGTATTTTATTTTAAATGTAACACCCCAATTTATTTATTTTAGCTAAGACTTGAACCATCCTTCGTTGTGAATAAGTTTTTACCAAGGAATTTAATTTTTTCTTAAATGTTAAGGTCACTACTCACTAGATATAGCACGTTGAGTTCCAAAAAGAATTAAAGAGAATTCATTCAAGTCATTCCTTAGTTCTTCTAAGTTTTAGGTCAACTTAAAACGATCATAACTTTCAGTACAAGATGAGTTAGGAGACCCACAAGATATCAAATGAAAGATCTCTGAGTCCTCTTTCCAACGCCTCCAAGTTTGCTAATTTTTGAGCTCGTATGAGGGAGATATGCCAGTTTGAAGTTGAGCTGTCTAAATAAGGAAAGCTACCCGAAATATGAGGGGTATTTTGGTCTTTTCCTTATCCAATCAAATTTAAACATTTTTAGTAAGGTTTTAGGAGTCTAAACTGATTAAAATCAATTTCATTCATCCCCAAAGCGTTTAGGGTTTAGAGAGAAAATTCAAGAGGAGAAAAAGTTCAAAGTTTCAAGGATTCGTTCAAGAAATTCAAGATTTCACCAAGAACCTAGTTCTTTGAGGTATGTAAGCTTCCATATTGTTGGGTTTGTTCACCCACACGCCAATCATGAGTTTCTTTTGCGAATCTATCCATAAATATTGAGCAATTTAATTTCTTGATGAGTTCTTGCCAAGTGTTCTTAAAGTTTCCTTATCGATTAAGTTTTGATGTAAGATTCTACTTGGATCAACTTCAAATGACCATATATATTAGAATATAAAGAGTTACGTGGCCCGTAACCTATTAAATTAAAGGTATTTGAATCTACTTTCCAACGCCACTAATTTTACGTCAATCCAATTTTTGAGTAAAAAGTTATCACTATTTTAGTAACCTGATACAATGCTGTTACGAATTAGCCGACGGGAAAACATTAAAAAGCGTCATTTTTGTCTTTTTACTTCCAAGAAAATCCTAACGAATTTCTTGACTAATAAAAGGGCTCAAAACAATCAGATTTTCATCTTTTAATCCATCATTCTCTTCTCTCTCAAACCCTAGGGGAAAACCCTAAGGAAAAAAATCAAAGTAGAAGACTCCATTCAAGATTCTTTCGATCTTTTTCAAGATTCTTCTTCAAGGTAAGTTTTTCTCCAAGAATTCCATTCTTTTCTACTCAAATTACTCCATACAATTATGAATCACTAATGAAAATAATAATTCTTGGCTATAGAGATTTCAAGAAACTAATTCAAGAATCTCAAGAAAGGTTTTCTTGATCGTTTACCTTCATGCTAGAGTTTCAAGGCTTCTAATCAAGTTCTTCTTCAATATTCTTCAAGGCTCTTCAATATTCTTCAATAACTTTGTCCTTCCAGATATGTAAGACTATCATAGTATTGGACTAGTTTGTCCTCACGCCCTACATCTACTTACAGATCAGTAAAAGAGAAATCTAGGATTCTACCCCTAGATTTGAGTATTCTTGAGATAAGTTGATTTGAGTTCTTCAGTTCATGGTCTTTTTAAAAATTCTATTCCTAATTATTAAGTTTCTATATTTTTATTGAGATCCTTGAGTTGATTTGTTTATGTCTATAATTCAGCATGAACCCTATTTTGAGTTATAAATGTTGAGAAGTTTTTCAAAGCCAACACTTGAGTTTTAAACTGAGTTTTGAGGAAGTAAGTATGAGAATGAGAAGAGTCGTATACATGAGTTCCATATTGCTATTTAGACCTTTGAGTCGAGTCGTTCGTGCCCATAAATTCCGCATGAACTCCATCAGTTGAGTATCTTTGAGAGGAGTAGTAGCTTCAAGTTCTAAGTTCTTGAACATTGAGTTTTAATCCTTTTGAGATTATATTCCTACTTATGGGACTACTACATGTTATCCATGAAGTCCTTGAGTTGAATTGTTCATGCCCATAATTCTGCATGAACCCTATAAGTTGAGCATTTTAAAGATGAGTAATATTATTGAGTCTTGAGAGTTTCTATATTGCTATTGAGACCCCTGAGTTGAATCGTTCATGTCCATAATTCCACATGAACCCTATGAGTTGAGTTATGAATTTTGAGAAGCTTTTTAAAACTAACACTTGAGTTCTTAAACTGAGTTTTGAGAAAAAAGTTTTCTAAAACATGATTAGTATGACAATCGAGTATGCCACCAATGTATGAGCAGTATGGTATCTAGATATACCATCAATGTTTATGGTATCTAGATATACCATCAATGATCATAATATAATATGATTTTGAAATGTTTTTGAGAAAGAGTTTTCAAGTATGAGTATAAGGGGACTATGTATTCCCAGAGGTATTAATTTTTACATTAATAACAGAGAAACTAAGATTTCTAAATGAGTTGTGAGTTTAAAAGATATTTCAAGAGCAATTACCTCTTTTAAGAGGAATATTTTGAGTAGTAATCTCAAACCAGAGAAAGAGTTATATTTTTAAACATATGAGCTAGTATATTTTGGGAGTAGTATTGAGCACCGATATGGGGAGAGTTCAGATAACTCACAACCCCCATAAACCATGTAGCCAACGTGGGTAGAAAGGGTCATACTTTTTAGATGATTCCTTAATGTTTTTTAGCATAGACTAGTGGATCCACTTAGTAGTAGGTTCTATACCCCGACAAAGTATAGGACAATTCTGGCAGCGTGAGCGAGACGTTGTATCATCACATAGCTCATAGTGATGGTTGTTGGTTAGAGAAACTCCCACAGAGTTATATTGTATTTTTATATACAAATTGAGTTATTATTGTATACTTCAATACGATTGAGTTATTATCTACTGTTTTTAAAAGTTTTCCATATATTGCATCTTTTATTGTTGCTTTATCCTTGAGTATCTTATTCTTGAGTTGAGTTTAGTAATTGAGTGAGTTGAGAAGAGGTAAGTATGTTTCCTTTTTATCAAGTTCAAGCCTATGTTTATGCTTTAGAATTCCCCTTACATAATCGTATATTCCACGTACTGAGCCATTTGGCCTGCATCGTTTCATGATGCAGATATATGTATTCAGGATCATCAACAGGCGTTTTGTTGAGGTCATGTGACATTCCAGTTAGCTTTGGTGAGTCTTCTTATTTTTGGAGGACTTTACCTTTACCTTACAGTTAGTAGTTTTGAGATGTCGTTGGTCTTGTCCCGATATCTTTCTATAATAGTAGAGACTTCATAGATAGACATAGTTGAGTAGTCTGCAGTATGTATCTTCCCTGAGTTGTTTTTTTCAAACTCTGAATTATCTATTGAGTATTGTTCAGATTAATTTCAAGTTGAGATTATTGAATTTAATTGAGTTTTAAAGCTTTTGCATGCTTAAGTTAGTCTTCCGCTTGTAGTCAGCTAGGATGAGGGTTCACTTGGGGACCAAAAATGGTTCTTGAGTGTTGACCACGTCCATGATTTAGACTCTGATCGTGACAATAAAATATAATTTCTTATTATTTTATCTTTTTTTCCTTATTATTTTTTTCTCTTTCTTTCTTCTTCAAAAATTCAGTGTCATCTCCATTGAAGTTTCTCACTTTCAATGTCACCATTTTTACCACAACTTCACCTTCCTTTTTTTTTGCTACTATTAGTTTTACTCTCTTTAATTTTAAAACTTTATCTAAATATTTTCTTACATTTTGAACAATTTGATAAGCCCATTAGATTTCAAGATGATTAGGAGATATCACATAGTTTTTTTTATTCGATTTCAATCAAGTTCTTTCAATTTTCGGAAAATTCATTGATTCTTTTAATATTGTCATTTCTAATTTTGAAGTTATATGAAAACGAGTAATTGATGATACCTTCAAAATTTTAAATTTTCTTGGAAAAATAATTAGTTTTGTTATCAATAATTCAATAAAGTCTAGAAAATAATATGATTTTTTTTTATAATTTTTTTTACTGAAATAAAGAATTTGATTGGAGAAGAATAAAAAGAAAAGAAAAAAAGGGGAGAGGGGTTCAACTTGACGTGAGGGTGGGAGGTGAAGAAAAAAAAAGAAAATGGAGGAATGAATCAGCTTGAAAGTGAGGGGGGGGGGGGAGAGGGGTGGAAGATGAAGTTAAATTTAAGATGAAGTCAAAATTAAAATAAGTCAAAAATTAAGAGAAAGAGAGAGAGAGAGAGAGAGAGAGAGAGAGAGAGAGAGATAAAGAAAAAGCTTAAAATGATTTTTTTAAATATTTTTAATTAAATTAGCACAATTGGTGTGTGGACACACTTGGTTCTTAAAATCTGGGGCTGATCGAAAAATAAAATAATAATATTCGTTCATAGTTGTTTAGTGGGGTAATAAGACGGTTGCAAAGTTAAGGTGTCTTTTTGAAAATTTGGGACAACTTCAGTGGTGACTTTATGTCTTTTCTCAAAAAAATATGTATTGTATAAAAATATTTATTTACAAAAGTATCCTCCTTAATTATGGTTGAAAAGATGCAAAAGTGCTTTTGAGAGGTGATTGGGTTTTTAAACATGCTAATGCATGTATTAAATTTAGGCATAATACATAAATTGGACCCTTAACTTGGCTTCAAATTATAACTTTGACCTTTAACTTTTTGAGTGCACAAATAGGCACTTTAACTATCCAAAACTTAAACAAAAAAACACTCGGATCCTACCTGGCAAAATGCGTGAAATACACTCAAATTAGGCGCGTCAGATGTAAAAATTGAGGGGCCCAACAGTAAAAAAAGCATTGAAAGGACAATTAAACCCTCTTTCTATTTTTTTCAACAATTTTCCCTTTTTTTGCATTATTTGTTGTTCACTGCAAAATATTTTTGAGAAATATCTTTTATTTTTACTAGAGTAAAAAATAATTTTTGAAATTAAAAATATTTTTGAAAATAAACTTAATTTTTTTTGGGGGCGCGGGGCCGAGGGTGGGGGTGGGGGCTGGCGGGGGGATTGAGGGTAGGGGTGAAAAAATAAAAAATTGAAGTTGAAAATATTTTTAAAAAACAAACTTAAGTTTTTTTTTGGGGCGTAGGGGGCTGGTAGGTGGTGGATGGGGGGCTGGTAGGGGGGGAAGGGGTGGGGGGTCGAGGGTAAGGGTGAAAAAATAAAATTTTGAAGTTGAAAATATTTTTTAACAACAAACTTAAAAACAAAAAAATTGGGGTGGGGGGTGGGGGGATGGTAAGGGGGTTGGGGGAAGGGATAAAAAATGAAATTTCAAAGTTAAAAATATTTTTTAAAAATAAACTTAAATTTTTTTTTGGGGGTGGGGGGCTGGTAGGGGGTGGAGGGGGGTGGAGGGGTCGAGGGTAGGGGTGAAAAAATGAAATTTTGAAGTTGAAAATATTTTTTAAAAATAAACTTAAATTTTTTTTGGGGG